>BQNB010014350.1:64266-75286 GCA_026074375.1 Tanacetum coccineum
GGCGATTGAAGAGTCGAAAGACTTAACGTCACTATCTATTGATGAACTTATCAGGAACCTCAAAGTTCACGAAATGATCATCAAGAAAGATTCTGAAATAGTCAAAGCAAAAGTTAAAAGGAAATCCATTGCTTTAAAGGCTAAGAAAGAATCTAGTGATGAAGAGTGTTCGACTTCCGGTGGCGAAGATGAAGAGTACGTCATGGCGATAAGAGACTTCAAGAAGTTCTTTAAAAGAAGAGGTAGATTCGAGAGACAACCTCAGAATGACCGATGGTCGATTTTCTCAATAGCTGATTAAAATCGCAAAGTATATTTAAGATTAAATATACAACAATTATAGCAGAATGTACACACTTTGCGATAAATATTATTAAATTAGTAATAAAAAAATAATGTGATGTTTTGATTACGTGTGACATATCTTTGTCAAACTCAACCCGATCTACCGTTTAAACCGTATATTACATGTCCATAAAGTAATAAAAACAAATGGACCTCAATACTTGTGTGTCCAACTTCATGTTATGCGGTGAGAACTGAACACTAATAAACAAAAAGTAACGTAAAATAACCCACATTAACAGGAACAACATCGAAATATATTTTGCATATGTCGCTCAATGTTGATGAAACATACTTTCTCCTTTGGTAAGGAATACGATATGATTATGTTTCGACTATATGTTTAGTAAACACGAGATTTTAAAGCATGCGCGTTGCGGCGGGACATTTACGTACGATGGTAGTAGCTTTTTAAAATATCGATTTTTAATTGAAAATTGTACAAAAAAAGTGCTAATCATGATATTTCTAAAGGAATCAACACAAATTTTATTTTCTGTTCATTAGTCTTTAGGAAAATGGTGCGTCAATGAGCACATTGTCCTTAAGTTTGGTTTGTAGATGCGCATAAAAAATGGACAACTAACTGATCATAATGTTAAATGAAGGTTCAAATTATATTCAACCGATATAAAAGCACACTGAAGGCAATTCTGAGCCATATAAGCGGTCACTAAGCTATATGTGGTTAAAGGGTAAAATACAAACACGCGAAGACCGAAAGTTCCTTTCAAGAAGTACATCTTCAGTCATTTACCAGCTCCAGTGCAACCTCTTCATCATTGCAACCTCTTTCATCATCATCATGCATCTCAATCGTTGATTGTTGTGTCCTTGCATTATCGGATTTTTCATCGTCTCCACACTTTCGACAGTAGTTTGCTTCGTAAATGATGAAGGTGTTCTTCCCTAAAATCAAACGATGGTTGCAATATCAAGGTGTTAACACTATTAGAAGATCAATCTAACATTAACACTATTAGAAAATCAAACATAACACTATTAGAAGATCAATCTAACATTAACACTATTAGAAAATCAAACATTGTTAAAAGATCGGTCTATCATGTCAACTGGGTAAGAAAACATGTATAACCCGAATTAACCGATTTGTAAGAAAATGTGCCCAAATATCTACCTATACGAGCAGTACGTAGATATTGTTTTTTTTCAAGCAGGAAAGAATGTTAACAACAAAACTGGAAGAAAAAAGAAAAGATAAAAAGGGGGTATAAGTGTAACTCAAACTTGAGGCCCTCTCGAAGTGGTGGGGCTTCGCGGGCAATGAGCTCATTTAGAAACTGAGGAAGAGGGAGTGTGTAAAATGATAATAAGTTTTCGACGTAGCGTTGTTTTTATTTGTGTGGGGTGTGAATCAAAAGTCCAGTAGCTTCTTCATCATTTGTAACCTGGCTGTTCTATTACATTATTAAAATAACACTATTGTACCTTTGTTGAGATTCTAATTAGACATAAAAATCATAACAAAAGATGAGTGAAGCAATGACGCGATCTTAATAGTCGTTAGATGTTAGCAGGTCTTTGTGGTTGTAGACGACTCCTTTGTCAAATGTCACCCTCGACGACTTACCCTTTAAATCTCAATCTTACAGGTAGCACTCTGAGTCTTTGATAGAGCTTGAGGTTACTATCTTAAGGGCGAGTCTAGTCCTGCTTGCACCTTCCTCGACCTTGAGCTTGTTGAGTATGAAGACTGGGTGTCTGAAAATAGAAGAAAAAAATCATCCACAAATGCATACAAATTAAAAATCACATTTAATTTGAGTCTAGCAAACCAGACTTCCTCATTTTACCTGTCTACAAATTTACCTAATTTTTGGCTTACCCTTTTGTCATGTAAATCATTCTTCCAATTGTTTTATGTTCTATATTGGAAGCCCTTTCAGTGAATAACTTTCCATGTAGTCCGACCATCCTGGATCCTTTTTTCTGTGGCATACAGTTCATAATTTTAAGACCAACTCAGGAGACTAATAGTTACAGATCCTACTGAACCCTGCTTCAAGTTATAAACATTAAGTACTAAACACATAAACTGAATGTTCTGAAACATAAACTAATTTCCTAATTAATAGTAACATTAAAGTTTCTAAATGTGTCAATTGTTAGCATTCAAACACCTGAAATACATAAACGTGCACGGCTAATATAGTGAAACTGGACCTTGAGCGGAATTTACATTGCAAAGGAGTCAATCCAGATTCTAGGCACAGGTTCACCTATGGCTTCCTTGTTATGACTATATGTTATTTCACTATTGATAGCAATCAACCATCCTTTTTACTTGAGCAATCATTATATGTCTCGTATGCATATGTCAAGGTCTTACATAATCTATATCAGTCTCATACACCTCTAATACATACGATCCATAGTAACCTTTGTGTCTTACCTTTTCTGCTACAAATAATCTATTTTAGCAAATTTGAAAATGATTATTTGGTCTCAAACAATCCATGATAATAGCCAGAACCACATTTACCCAAGCACTAAAACTCATTTTGACGACCGCAGAGGCTCAGATCGTAATAATCAGTCATACAACTATCGAAGTGCACCTATACCAGCGTATAAGTAGAAGCAGCTTATCCCTCTTGATCATACATTGTGCCGTTTCACTATTGGTCCAGACAGAAGTTAAGGTCACAACACCACACAAAATGGGTAAAACGTCAAACAAAAAATCAGCTTACTTTAGAATCAATTGCTAATAACTTAGCAAACATGTTCCCATAGAATTGTAGAGTATCGTAATTAAAGAAATACGGGTTCGATTTTCATTACAGTTAAAAGGGTTCAGGATTGGATTCTTCAGAAGTTATCTAAGTTAATATTCACTCAAAAAAAAACTTTGTTGCACCTAGGGCATTATTAGAGAATCCCACGTCTAACCTTATGAGCAACTTCATGACTAACACAGTAACATCAATACAATAGATCTGTTAAAAAGATACAAAACTGTCACCTCACTATAAAAAGAAACCAGCATCTTATTTCGGTTGAAACATAAAATTGAGAAAAAAACCAAGGTAGTAAAAAGGAACTGACCTCTTCACCATGAAGACCGAGATGTTCATACCAAAAAGAAAGCATGAACGATGGCAAAACCCCATGTGTCACTGTCGTGGCCAGTTGTATGTAGGCACCCCTTCCAAGCCCATCGAGCACACACTATAGAGTAAACACATTCAAGAAGAAGGATGCCGCATATTATCGACATTGGCATGGGTGGTAAAAATGGTGTTGCAGGATCAGGAAGTGCTGGGAAAGAAGTCTTTTCGGTTGCATAGTTCAGGACTGAATGTGAAGAATCTTGCTGAGAAAATGTTTGTTCCAGCGGTTTTTGACTTGTAATGGATTTGTGCTGAGGTGGCAGTTGCGGCTGCTGAACAATAGGGCGAGCCGCTGCTGCGTAGTTTAATAGGGTATGGTTTGATCTTGTCAAGGTTTTTGTTGATGGAAAGGGTAGTTGGCTTTAGATTCGCTGCTTTTGTTGGTTTTTACTTATTCTCGAAAACTTTGTTTACCATGGTGGCTTTCATATTCGACTGAAACTGTTACACCTACACAAACAATTTATCACGCATCAGTAAGGGGATTTATCATTTATAAACAGTTAACATAAACATAGAAAGGCAGTTCATAGTTCCATGTTTATTTAATATACATACCTTACCAAAATATAAAAAACAACTTTATTTTCACATTTAGTAGTTTAGCATAGCTCTGAAGTAGCTTCTTTATCCAAGACCAGGCAAAGGGTAACCAACATTAGCATGTTTCCCCAAAGCCACTTTAATCGCATCGGCTGCATCTTCTCCTGCCACCACCATTGCAATTTATATGGTTAAATTGTAAGCGAAATGGTTAGCATTACCTTTTTTGTAATTTGTTTAAAAAAGTATGAACATACAATTATAGCGATAAGCCATTACTTCCCTTCTACAGATTAAAAATAACACGCGGCGAATGAATTTTTTTACTTCTTTTTACAGCGATAAGCCATTACTTCCCTTCATCATTCGACTGCTGGTCTGCTGCAGACATCTTGCCAAATTGCGGCCTCGTGCATAAAGTAACATGTATAACAATCATAATAAATGGTGTATAATATGGTTATACCAAACGGGTTACTGAAATAATTCAATTAAATTTAAGCCTAATATGTTGTTCAACATTTAGATGAATAACCTTTTTTTACAATGTCTAACCAAAAACTGAGTTTGTTGTCAGGTTGTTGAAAATATCTTTTTTTAAAACAACATAGAAAGCCTGACGCACCTAGATCATTGTGTTCAAAACTTTCGAAATAGAATAAGAAGGTAATATAATTAAACTGAAAATCCTACGACGAGCAAGTAAAAAAAACATTTAAAAGTTTTTGGGAGTGGTTGTGAAAAAGGAAACTGGGTCGGCATTGCTATATTGTACATTGTGCTTAATCCTATATTGCTCATTGTATGATAAAACAAAAATAAGATATTGAAACTACTTTGATAAGATAAGACACAACTCGTTCTCTACTTGTTTCACCCAGACCTGCTTGACCCATCATTCTACACGATCGTTATTCAACCAATTTGAGCCACGAGCTTAATTTCCAAAAAAAATAGGTACAACACAAGTTTTGAATCTATTATGTTATGCTAATACTGGCGCGACGTTTCTATTTCTAGGACTGGTCAAATCCGATCATATGACTGCATAATTCTTCTATTTTGCGTCTAGTGCTAGTTATAAACTTATAACCACCTAGATGCATCAAAGTTGCTTACGTTATTTTACAAAATTAGTCTTTTCCAAGTCATGGCCAGTAATTTTAATTAGTAAGTGCTTTTTATAAGTTAAGAAGTACATGACTTCACATGATTTGCAGACAATATTATAGAAAGAGCATCCATTCACCCTTCACTTTTTATAGATTAAGTCGTAATCAATTTATTAGACTATTTTATTTCATTGATTCATGTAATCTAGCCTGACTAACTCCCTTTTGACCCATCCAGTTTAGACGTTTAGTGCCTGAACAAAATATCCAATATAAGGATAGAAAATGAGTACATTAACTGCCAAAGCTAAACTATAACATTTTTTTATAAAGAACATAAGTATAGTTAGGTTAAAGTTTGAGAGCACTAAAGAAATATGCTTCAAATAATGGAAAATACCAACTATTTTTCTATGTGATAGTGCTTATGAAATTATAGGCGATGACATGAAGATGTTTTAAGACCAAATTAATAACAGATTAACGTTCCCAGGCTAAAAACCATACTTTGTGGAAATATAACTTACACTCCACCAAAACTAACACTTTATATCATGATCCTCATAATTAGCTAAACACGGTCATATTAAGATTCTAACATACTCAAAAGTCAAAACCCTAATCCCAAAAATATGCATATGTTATACAGCAAATAAGCCCTAATGACCTATTCACATTAATCCAGCAAGAACACAAAACCTATGAAAAAGAAAATTACCAAAAACCGAAACTGGCAAAAAAACATTTTGAATCATCTCACCAGTGAGTGCTGAATAACGCAGTAAACCGGAAGCATTTCTCTGAGAAGAAGCTCATATAAAGAAAAGATAGAACCACAATTTCTATGAGATCTACATGATACAGTAGCAACTTTTTCCCTACAGAAAAAAATCATAAAAAATGAAAAGACTTAAAGAGACGAGGATAATTAGCAATATTTATGATATTCCTACACATTTACAAACTTTTACTAACCATAATCTAATTCACGTATGCCATTAGCCACTAGAAAAGACCTGTGATCCATTTTAGTAACTCAGTAATGGTAGGGTATGTACGACCCAACCGCATTTTTTGATTTATTAAAATAATTGATGCATTAGAATTCATTATTAAAATATTCAGGTCATCAGGATTCAAGACAGAATGGTTACAGTTATACACATGAAACATATTATAGCAAATGTGAAAAGCAAATATGCATTTAAATGTGTTCACCTTATTCAACCAAAAGCACTTCATATACTTTTCTTATTGATAGGTGGTTTGTGAAGTTTTTGATTTCTTTACTTGTGAGATGAGTCGCGCGGGTTATGTATTACAGTATCCGTAAAGGTTCAAGCAAACATATAATATAAAAAAAATTATATCAACAGGTCATGTGGCTTGAAAAAATCAATTCCACCCGTAAAAATTATTAAAAAAATTTGTTACAATGTCAATTTCACCCGTTAAAGAGTAAACATAACCCGAATTGACCCATTTATATGGGTTAGAGATTTTCTCTATAAGTTTTATGGAACTACATGAATAACCCATTCTTAATAACTTATAAATGCACCAACATTGGTAGAATAGTTAAGTAAGCTTACCAAGTGCTATCGTTGATGCAGCCGTGAGCTTCAATTCCTGAGTCAGGCTTTCAGCAGCTGAGAATAATGATGACAGAATTGATTAACTGACAAAAAAATAATAGATAACAAATTCAAAAGGAATACTATTTTATTAGCATAAGATAAAATATATTAACTTTAGAAAACAAAAATTCTAATGACAGGACTGGAGATAATAGGAGTACTATAGTATTTTAAATTTCCAACAATTTTCAATAACAAAAAAAAGAGGAAAACCAACTGTTAAGCTGGCCTCTTAGTACCCATTATCCTAATATGACTATTTACCTAAAAATTATCCACAAATATATTAGTATATAAAAACTACTCACTATTTACTTAGGAAAGTAAGTTTTTTTGGATACATAGTAAGACCGGTTTTTTTTTGGATACATGGTAAGAAATCACTCTCAGTATACACAAATGGCAATAGAAAATAAACCGTCTCAATAGAAAATATACACAAGAGGATCACACAAGAGTATGAGTCTATCAGCCTAACCTAAAATCATTAAAAAAATAACACTCGTTGCTGATAAAAAGCTCATGTTAGGTATCCTTGTAGCATAAAACCCGTCGTGACCAGCATTCAACTAAGAACCATTGTGAACATACTTTTAAAAGGGAAATGCAAAAACCAAAACAATAAATTCATACAAAAATCAAAAAATTCAATGTTTTTACATCAATCAGACATATTATCAAACACATGATATGCATATTTTACAAACACTTGGTGGACAAGATGAATACATACATATAAACAATTAACATAACAAAACTGAAAAACTTAAAACTTACCCAAACAAATCTTTAGTCGCTTTGTGAATATTCAATTAGGGTACGTTTTAGTTTTAGGCTTAATTAGTTTTAGGGATATAAAAGATTGATTAAAAGCAGTTTCTAAGTGATGGGACTTTGGGAGGGAACTGAAACATCGTTATACAGAAAGTGGGTGGTTTTTTTCCGTTACCTTTTGTTTACTTTGCAACAAAGAAGCCGGAGTTCATGGAGAAGCTGACACGTCAGATTTGCCTTACCTGGCTTGGTTGGAATTTTGCCACCTATCTTTCTTATTATCCTGATTTAATGAGAGGATAGATAGATTCCACTAAGTGGGTTTGTGAGAAGAGACAGTTAGTAAAATAATAGGAAAAGTAATAAAATAATGACTTGTTGAATATATCAGGGATAGCAAGTCAACACTTTAACTATAGTAGAATGTTTTTTAATCATTAATAAAATTTAATTTTCATTGTGTAACTTCCAAAAATGTTAGATCCACCTCTCCCAACACACATTCTTCTCGAGTATTTAACTTCCCTCATTTTTTTTTCCTAAAGCTAATTCATCTATCATCTCTTCTTGGTTGTACAGAATCCAAAAAACAGGAGATGATTCTAAAGTCTGTGGTTGTTTGGGTTTACAATCTTTTATTTATGTAACTTGTATATATTGTTTTTTGTTTCGGTTTATTAATTGGTTTTGAAAATTAGGTTAGAAATTGGTAAATGTGCACCTATTAATGATTTATTTGTTTAACCGCCGGAGATGGCCGGAACTAACAGAACTTAATGCCAATCGCCAAACCGCTGGGAGATGGGTCAACACCGCGAAACTTAATGCAACTCTACGGGTCATCCTCGGTATTTTAAACCACATTAACATTCACCAATAGTACAAAAACACACACATCGTCTCTCCATTTTCTTTCTGAAACACACACACGAAACCCAGAAAATTCTAGATCCCACATTCATCCGATGGGTGTGACACTATGTTTAAGATTGTGGGGTTGCTTGCATGTGTTTGATTAAAGTTTTGGTATATCTGGTAGCATATGATGATATGTAAGGTTTTTTTTACTTTTTATTGTCTATTATGATTTATTTTTGTTTAATTCATAGTTTATTTGATTTCTTTGTTTTCAAATTTTTCTGATTTTGATATTAGGGTTGAGTCATGATTTGAGGTTTTTGTTATTTTGTTCTTATTATAAACTTTGGTTGTCTTTATAAGTTTTGGCCTTAATTTATTTTTTAAAAGTGACTCACTAAACAACATGTTGGTATTTTCATAACCAGCTGATTGAGAAATTAACCTTTTCATAATATTGTGTTTGGATGATTTAAGTGTCTAATGGTTGTTCTTTTTTTGTTGGATTCAGGGTTTAAGGTGCCTTTTTATTCTTTTCTGAAATTCAACAAGGTTGAATTGTGTGGCAGAAATGACTCTCCTTATGCTTTATTGGACTCGCTTCTACTAGGAGAGGTAACATTAGAAGCTCAAAATAGATCGCGTTTTTGTTTTGAAATTTAGTAATTGGTGTGTGATAAGATTGTTGTTTGTGAATTGCAGTCGAAAGATTGAAAGGGCATGGGCCTTTTTTGCTAGGTTCTATGCTGATGCTTGACTACATTTTGCCTTGCCGACGCTTACTTGCAGCTTACCTTGCCGATTAATTTTTTCAGCTTAGCTTGCTGATGCTGCTTGCAGCTAAGGTTTGTTTTTTGTCGTTTTATGGGTCGTTTATAAATGGAAAGTGTACGCCTTTTATAATCTTCCGTTGCATTTTTTGTTCTATATGTCGAAAGTCTCATATCATCAGTGCTTTATTCAATATGCTAATGTTTAGCTTTCTTTAAGAGAATTATGTTATGTTTTAAAATTATATCAGTATTTAAAGTATCGGATTTTTATAAAGAGTGTAATCATGCTAAATATAGATAATTAAAAAGTGTCCCCTTTGTAGTCAATATCGATATTTTAAAAAGTGTGTGGCAGGGCAAAACGGGTAAGTTCTGTATGGTCCCAAACGAACTGAGGGCAGGGCAAAACAGACAAACACATATTAAATGAGTTTCACATCACCCACACTATCATAATTTCATTAACTTTGTTTTAATAAATTCTGATATTTAGTTACATCGACGAACCTCAATTTGGGGATTACCTGCAAGAACCACTGCGGACTGTATTAATGTAATAAACAAATTATATTTTCACATATATGGCTATATGAGTTTTCAGCGTTCACTAAAAGTTGAGTAATGTAAGTTTTGTTGCAAACTGTTTAACAGATGAGAGGTTGAAAAGCGACTTTTACCATTGGAAATGGGCTACCATTTAAAGATGTTCTTTTTTGAGGGAGATGGTGGAAACGCTACCTTAACTTCAGTTTTAGATGTCCAATTGCTGAAACAGTGGTAAACAAAATTACAAACAAGGCACACACAATGAAAATTATAGCTCTTTTTTTATAATCATCAACCGTTGTTCTTTGTTGCTTTTGTTAATAAGTTGTGAACTATTTTAGGTTGCGCTACCTGAGGGATCAAAGAACTATCTGTTGTAGTTCCCCTTTGGGCGGAACGCAGTACACATGTAACATCTATATGTACTATACATAAAACTTCGTAATTGGTTACAAAAATGGCGTGTCTGTAACATGATTACATTTTGAGTTCTTTCTGCTGCATGTCATAGTCAAACAGCTTTTTGGCGCACCGAGCCAGGATAAAATATTGATTGATGCTTACTACTCGTTACTCTGTGCTATATTAGTGCTTTAAAAAAATTAATGTGCTTTGATTTCCATGTATAATATCTATCGGTATATTGTATATTGCATATACGTCATGTAACAACGTTTACAATCGGATATTCATGTATTAGTAATAGGCTGCAACAACAAATTAAAACTCATCATTGGTTACTGCGGTTTTAAAATCTTTATTATTACTTCGCTGTTATTCAGGTTGCTTCAATAGATGTACTTGCTGAAGCATATAAAAAAGCGAAGGAAGTAGTTGATGCAGGTGGAACAAATACACCCGGTAATCACAAGCTTTTACACTCGTTTCGTGGTAGAACTCTGTATGAAAATCCATGGCCATGATCAGGTTCTCTACCTTTCGTCAATGTCGGCGAACTTTGTCGCTATGTCGACTGACCTTTAGCGCTTTAAAAACGGTTTACCCACTCTGTATCTATGTGCTGAGTGCTGACATATATAGGTTGTTTTCTTGATATGAAAACCTATAATCTACAAGTTTCGTTACACAACTTGCTTATGGTTAATATTGATATGTTATTTTATGGTATGCTTTGTTGGTTTCCTTCTTATGCGGACAGGAAGGGTGAAGGGTGTTGAAAATGATTTGGGACTCCAAATAAAGGTCTACTCATTTGGTTGATCTTTTTTTACCTCTTCCATCACTTCAAGTTTAAGGTGGCAGTAATACTTCACTTTGTTCAGCAACTATTCTAATTT
>BQNB010014351.1:0-75283 GCA_026074375.1 Tanacetum coccineum
AATAAAGTCATATGTATAAATCCATAATGGATTACGTTTGATGTATGGATATTAATCCGATATATGATATATTAATATTAAGCTAATATGATGGATTAAGTTTATGTTTAATGTAAGATTGTGTAATCAGTAAAAATATAAATAAGGGAAGTACGCCGCACTTCTGGGAAGTGCGCCACACTTTTGAGCGGGTTTTTTGAATAAAACTTCCCAAACACGATTTCAACCCATTATAAAAGATTTTCACACACACTCAAACACAAAACCGCCGGGTTTCTAATAAAAACATAGAAAAAGTGTCAAAAATCAATTCATAAACCTTCTAATCATGCCTAGGGTATGTTGATATCATTCCTTAGACTCGTTTATCATTAATTTATTTAATATTTTGATTATTAGGGTTAAGTATTATTAGATTAGGAAAACCTTAATCCATGTTTTATATAAGCAATTAAACCTTAGAATTATGATAATTAGGAGTTGTTAAACCCATGCATGCTTGATATTGATTAAATCTGAAAGTGCACTGTTCATATTATAAATTTATATTTAAAATTAATTATTGAAAAATCATAAAAATTCGAAGTTATTCTTTTTCAGCCCAGAAAGTATGCCGGTTTTGCCCTAAAACCGCCGCACTTTACCCATATTTTCCAGAAAGTACGTCGCACTTCAGGGAAGTGCACCGCACATTCTACTTCAGAATGTAACAGAATGTTCCAAAAACCATAAAAACACTTACCAATCATGCTTAATCATTTCTAGCATAACTATAACTTTATTGTTGATTGTTTTTTATGTGTAGACTTCAGGAACACACGACGGAGAAGCTGGATCGTCACAATCCAAACGCCCAAGACAACACGAAACATTGGAAGAATTGTTGCTTCCACAAGTTCACCACGAGTTTTTGCTATGGGAAGGATGTAATAGAGATGCAAAGTCTAGGTACAACACTAGATTAGCCAAATTGCTTCCTAGACACATTTACTCTCCTTGTATCGTAAACTGAGATGTGTTAAACCAAATGGGTTGTGATGGAGATATTGATGACATGTTGAGAATCAGGGTGCGTGAAGCATAATCGGAGGAAGAGGTATTTACTTTGGTGGCTTGGATTAGAGCTTTCAATATTAATGAGCCAATTTATGCCGAGTTTTGCCATGAGTTTTATTCTAGTTATGAGTTTGATTAAGTGTGTGCTGATGATGAATTGCAATCAAAGAAGATCATCAAGTTTAGACTTGGTGGACGTGCCCACGGTTTGACTTTGTTGGAGTTTGCTCAAAGATTGGGATTGTATCAAGCAGTTGAGCTAGAAGAGGATGGTTTTAATGTTTACTTTGAAGGAGGGTTGCGTAATGATGATAATTTTAATGCTCAGGATTATTGGTTGAGTATTAGTCGAGAGGAAAACCTTAGTTTGTTTAGGACTCATATTTCTACTATCAGGAACCCAATTTTGAGGGTGATCCATAAAATGATCACTTATGGTTTGTGTGAGAGGACAACTGGGTATGATAAGGTGCAAAAGAATGATTTGTGGCTTCTAGGTATGTTTGATGCTAGACAACAAAATGGATATGCAAATGTAGCTTGGTGATTGCGAGATGGATGAAGAGGAAATGAGCTGGGACTCAGAAAGAGAGTCAAATTTGTTGTGGTCAGTTTATTTTAAAGCTTGCTAGGAAATGCAGGGTGTTAACTGAGGATGTGGTGAGGAGCTTAAGTGCTCCAATTTATTGTAGGGATTTAGATAAACTACACTTAGAGATTTGATCGATTCTGATGGTAAACTTATTCCCGAAGATCCACATCTGGGTGTGCCTAGAGTTGGTATTCCTAGACCTCCGAGAGCATCTATGCAGGACTTATATGATAGGATGGGTAGTATGGAGATATGTCAGGATGCGATAGAGCGGCTATAGTATAGGCAGTCATATCACTGGGACAGGTATCATGGAGTATTTGAGCATATGGCTGGGATTTATAGTGTTTCACTGCAGGGAGCCTACAACCTACCTGGCTAGGCTCAGTCGCAGTATGACCAGTACTATCAGCAGTACCCACCTCCGCCACCACCGTAGCAGCAGGATGACGACAAATAGTGTCGAGATGACACGAGTTGGTTACGTAACCGCATGTTTTGGGTCACATGTGTCTTAAAAATAATTTCCTAAAAAATTATTATTATTATTATTATTATTATTATTATTATTATGGTGTGTAAAATGCCTTTGTTGGCATTTAAAAACAATATTATCGTACTTTTCATTAATAATTAATTAGGATTATTATTATTATTTGTGTGCTATGCAATGTCTACATTCGTAACAGGTAAAACAAGAAAAGGCGCGAGACGAATTGGCGCGAAGAAAATATTCAGAATATCGATCACAATTAAAAAGTATATTTCACTTTGCCATTTTATCTTTTCTCTATAATATTTTCACATTAAGGACAATGCTCATATTAAGTATGGGGGGAGATAAACTAGAAAAGTTTGAATTTTTAAGAAAAGTTAAAAAAATATTTTTGAAAAAAAAAATAATATTTTGTTGATCACATTCAAGCAATCTAACTCTGGATTGATAACATTACAAGCATATTTATACCACCAAAAAAAATTGTGAGGATTATATTTTAAGGATTCAGGTATCCATTCTTGATACCTAAGATGATTTTATCTTTAGCTTTCTCGAGTTAAGGAGTGAGCAATTGCAGATATCTCATAAACTTTAATTTTTAATTTTTATTTTATATATTATTAATTACTATTTTATTTATTTTTTTTATTTATATAAACTTAAAAAAAATAACATTTTGTTGATCACATTTAAGCAATCTGACTCTGGATTGATAACATTACTAGCATATTTATACCACCCAGAAAAATTATGAGGATTAGATTTTAAGGATTCAGGTATCCATTCTTGATACCTAAGATGATTTTATCTTTAGCTTTCTCGAGTTAAGGAGTGAGCAATTGCAGATATCTCATCCGTCGTTACGGATGTGTATTTGTAGTTTTGTCGCCTTTTCTGGAGTATTGATATCGATTTAAATTATATGAGTGTGCCGGTGATTTGTTAATTCTAGAACTTGTGCTTGAAATCTTTATGAGACCGCAGTAAGAATACGTTCGCGTGTTATAAACATTTACTGATTAAGAGGTGATAAAAATATAAATATAAGTAACCAATAATTTTGTTCGAAAAGATTTTTAATTAAATTATCTGAAATTTTATCCGTTCAAATTGAAGAGCTCAAGTGTTGCTATTATATGCAAAGAAGTGTGCCTATCTTAAGTATGGGGGGAAAGCAAGTTTCCCCCAAGTGAAGTGATTTATTATCATGAAATATATATATATATATATATATATATATATATATATATATATATATATATATATATATATATATATGAGAAGAGAAGAAGAATGATATAAGTGAATAGTTGGTTAAATTACGGATAAAGTGGATTATGATTTACTTATAAACCTTTTTCAACAAATAATAAATATTATCACTAAATAAATTACCTCTTTTGATGTTTATGTTTGGTGCTTACGCCATGTCGGTGAAGTTTAGTTTCTTGTACAAGCCTATGGTAATTTGAACATTTCATGACTGCGCGTATGAGTGACTTCCGTTTACTATCTATTTTACCAAATCGAGAGAGTGTGAAAAAGAATCTTATCTATAAAAATTCGTGAGTTGCTTTGTCGCGTTATCTATGCTTGTGATCATTAATTTGTTTTACCAAACGAAATTCTTTCGCTTTGATTGCTTGAGGGCAAGCAATAAGCTAAGTATGGGGGGATTTGATAACGCTCCAAATATACATAAATTATCCCTTGAAAATACACTAAATATATACATTAATGCATGATAGCACCTGTATGTATTTAGTCCTTTTTGTCACTTTTCTGGTTTTGATAGCACCTGCTTGATTGGCTGGTCCGTGATGACGATGATTGGATGTGCTTGGAAGTACCTCTTTAGCCGTTTGCTGGCATGTACTAAAGCTAGTACTAACTTTTCCATTGGTGTGTAATTTATTTCTGGACCTTGTAATGCACGACTGACGAAATAGATTGGCATTTGCTGCATCTCTCTTTCGGTCATCAGAACTGTGCTCACGGCTTCTATGGCTGGCGTAAGGTAAACAATAAGTTCCTCCTTTTCTATAGGTGTCGTTAGTGTGGGTAGCTCCGCTATGAGCTTTTTCATTTGCTTGAATGCGGATTTCGCTTCCGTAGTCCATTGAAAGTCACTCTTCTTTGTGCATTTCTTTAAGGTTTTAAAGAATGGTAATGACCTTTCCGCTGACTTGGCCAGGAACCTGTTTAGACTTGCTAATTTTCCATTTAGCTTCTGTACGTCTTTTTGACATTTTGGGGAAGATAAGCCTAGGACCGCTTCTACCTTATCCGGACAAACTTTTATCCCTTTGGTGTTTACCTTGTATCCCAGGACCACGCCTTCTTCTATTCTGAAGGTGTATTTCTTAAGATTTAGCTTCATGTTTATTTCCTTAGAGTTTTGAATGTCTCTTCGATGTCCATTATTATTTCTTGTTCTGTATGGATTTTGATTACTAGATCATCTACGTACACCTCCAAGTTCCTGCCAATTTGTTTCTGGAAGGATTTATCTACCAAGCGTTGGTAGGTTGCCCCAGCATTCTTCAACCCAAAGGGCATTTTTGAGTAGCAGAATATTCCTTGGCTAGTAATGAATGCTATTTTTTCTTCATCCTCCTTTGTCATTTTGATTTGGTGGTATCCTTTGTAAGCATCCAGGAAACATTTAAAGGGATATCCGCAGAGGGATTCTACCTTCCAATCTATTTCTAGGAGCGGATACCCATCTTTAGGACATACCTTATTTAGGTCTTTAAAGTCCACACACATCCTCCAGTTGTTATCGTGCTTTTTTACCATGACCGGATTTAATAACCAGCTGTGGTAATGTGCTTCCTTCATGATGCCGACGTCTACAAGTTTTTCTACTTCCTCTTATATTGCCTTGTCTCTCTCTGGTGCTTGGCTTCTTTTCTTTTATTTGACTGGAGGGCATCCTTCTCGAACATTCAGCCGATGCTCCGCTAAGTGTCGCGGAACCCCTGTCATGTCCTCAGGTTTCTAAGCGAATATGTCTAGATTACGCATAAGTAATCCGCACAACGCCTTCCGCCCTTCCTCTGTTAGGGTGTAGCATATTGTAATTGTTTGCTTTAGATATTTCGGATGAATTACGACTTTGATCCTTTCTTCCGCAGCTTGAATGATGGCGGAAGGCTGTACTTCTAGTCCTGAGACCATTGTGCATTCAAGTAGGATAATCTTGATGCTTCGCAGTGTGAGTATTCCTCCTAGAACTAGGAATTTTAACATTTTATGAGCTGTTGACGGGATTGCTTGAATTTTCTTTACTCATGGCCTTCCTGTGATCCTGTTGTATAGAGATGGTGATCTTACTACCACGAAGTTCATCCATGTATAGGTTGAATGTTCTGCATCCCCTATTTTTACCGATAGCGATATTTGTCCCATTGGCCATATGATTTCTCAGCTGAAACCAATGAGGGGTGCGGTGGCTGGAAACATTTGGTTGTTTACTTTCGGATGAAGCCTATTGAAGCAATGTTCATATAGTATTTCTGAAGCTGACCCTCCATCTACGTACATGCGATGTATGAAGTGACCTCCTATTTATGCCTCAATGATCATGGGGCCTTCCATTCTGTCCTCATCTCCTAGGGGTGGGAACGAAATTTCCGGATTTGGGGAGAAGCTTTATGTAATCCTTTGCCTGGCCACCCTTTGCCATGGCTGGACCATTAGGATTGCCATAGGTTTGTCCTTTCAAGAAGCTTCTCCCTTTTTTGCTGCTTTCGGCTGATCCTTTCCGCTGTCTTGTTTTAGCTCCTTGATTACGTGCGACAGCTTTCCAGCCTTGGTTAATTCTTTGATTTATCTTTTTAAATGCATGCACTTATCAGTGTTATGTCCCACTTCCCTGTGGAATTCACAGAATTTGTAATTTTTCCTTTTTTTATAGGTGTTGGCATCGGTGGTGGAGTTTTAAATTTGCTTTTATCCAAAGCCAAAATTTCCCTTGGAGATTTTGTGAGGAGTGTGAACTTGTCATGTCTTCGTTCTGACCTCTATTGATTCCTGAAATCTCCTCTTCTGTTGAAATTTTATTTTCTCCCAGCTTCTTGTTGTTTCCATGCCGGAAGTGTTTTCTTCCATGCCTGGTTGGAGGCCGCTACCTCTCCCTTGAGGAACGCCATGGTTGTCCTCATCATTTCATCCACTGATTTTGGGATGTTGTCGTGTAGACATTTAATTAGCTCGGGGTTGGTAATTCCGTGCATGAATCCTGAGATTCTCATGCATTCTGGGGCTCCTTTGACGTGCTTGCTTTCAGCCTTGAACCTTTGTACAAAATCTTCTGTAGACTCCTCTTCTCTTTGTTTGATGTGGTGAATCTCTACAGGGTCTTTAATACACTTCTTTTTCTAGAGGAAATTTGCTAGGAATGCCTTTTTTTAGATCGTCATAGCTATCTACAGATTCCGGGGGTAAATCATCGAACCATACCCTAGAGGATCCGGTAAGCGTGAAGTTCAACATGTGGCACCATGTTGGCATTGCCCAGCGTTATACTTTTGTAGCTGCTTAGAGAAATTTCAAATGATCCTCCGGGTCTTCACTTTCGTCATATGTTTTAACGTTACTTGGCATCTGGGTCTTTTTGGGAAATCAAAGTAGCGGATACGGGGTGTGAAGGGATCTGTTTCTTCGCACACCCATGGTTGTGATAGGTCGTGTTCTTCAATACTTGACTTTGGTTTTTTTGATCTTGACTTCCAGTGTTCTCCTCCGCTATCTTTACTTTCGGAGAGCGTTTCTGTCCTCCGTGAAGACGTTCCTTCATGGTGATGTTTTCTGGGAACGGATTCCGTACTTCTTGAACGGGAACTCTGGTAGCGGCTTTCCGAGCGTGTGGACACTTTTTTTATTTACCTCCCAGCCTACTAAATACACCTCCTTCCTTTCTTCCTTTACCCTCCAGTTTGTTCGTAGGTGACTCTGACCTACCACGTCTTATCTTGGAGAAGACGCTAGTATGTTTAGGACTTCCGGACATGCTACAGGAACGTCCGGACCTTCGTCCTCTTTGGTGCTCCCCTTTTACGTTTGGTGTTCTGGACTTGGAGTGTCGTGACACTTCTTGGATCTTCGAGTTTCTTCCTGAACACTCTTCAAAGTTAAGACGGGATTTCACTTCTTTTAGCTTTTCCTGCTGCACTTTTTCTTGGTGAACCTTTTCAGCTATTATTGGTAACAACTGATGATAATACTTGTCACAGTACTCTCGAAGGGCTGCGTCGGACGCGGGCATGTTTGGGCTTTTCAAGATTTGCTCATTTCCTTTCCTCACTGTGTTTCACACGGCGGATGTGGGTGGGCTGGGAATAAGCTCTGCTGGTTCGCTCATGGTGAGTATTTTGAGAAACGCAGTTGTGTAGTGGTCCCACGGATGGCGCCAACTTGTTAGTACAAAATGTGTGACTGGGTATTGAGTGGGCTTAGATTGCTTGTTGGGCTGGACCTTCAAGCTTCCTCTAGATTAGATCTTGTACTAAACAAAGTAGTTACGATGATTTCCTGCACAAATGAGAGTAAACCGTTAGCCTTACCGTAGGGACGGACCATACGATTAGACTTAGACGTGAGAGTAAGAAAACATGTTGTCAGAGGTATGTATGTGTATCGGGAAGAGTGAGAAAATCGTACCTTTTGGAGTGTCAGAGGATTCCTATTTATAGGCGTGTCTAGTACTAGGGTTTCAGTATTTTTCCTATTATCGTAGTGGCCGGAGTGGGACCCTTGTCGGGAGGGAAAGGGGTCGCATTTATCGTGACTGCAAGACGCGGAAGATATTCGCGGTTGTCAATAATCGCTGAGGGCTTGCGGGCGCGGCTTGTGACGATCCGGTGGGTTTTTTTGGGGGGGTTTTTTTCATTGGGTGGGGGGTGTTTTTTTTTTTTTTTTTTGGTGGGTTTTTTCCGTCTTGTTGTATCCAGGTCATGGTCAATGTGACTTTGGGCTTAGTTTCGGCCCGTTATGCTTGTTATCTATTTGGTTGGGCCAAGGCCCTAATGTAATAGTACGGCCCAGGCCCAAAGGTCTATTGTACCTATCATACGTTATCAAAGTGTATGTGTAATATGTAGGGTTCTAAAAGGCACGGCATGGCGCCGCTAATGTCTCGCAAAGGCGCGAGGCGTGACTCCCACGCTACGCAATAGATCAAGGTGTAGGCTTAAGACGTGACGTGGGATGAGAAGTAGAAAAACGTGATAAGGCGCGATAAGGCATGATGCATGGAGGCTTTTTGAATTTAATTTTGATAAAAATCGTTTTCTTTTATAAAATGAAAAAAATTAAATGCAAATATAGTTTATTGACTTTATTCTTTATGTATGACACTTTTTGTAAACTTAATATATTTGAAATATGATATAAATCTATAAATTTATAAATATATTCATATTTTGTGCCGCTTTAAGTCACGTTAAAAAAACGTCATGGCTCGTAAGACGTGAGGCTTGATCATGCCGCCATGCTACGCCTCACGCTATTTATAACCTTGACGGTTATAATTATTTACTACCTCCGTCTCATATTTATTGTCCAGTTTTGACTTTTTGAGTATTTTTTTTTCAACTTTGACTTTAAATATTTTTGTTTGTGTTATTTATTATTTGATGCATAATATATGAATAGATTGAGTTTTAAATACATTTTTCATTGTTATTATTTTCATCAAGTATTATATAACATAACAAAAATATTTTAGGTCAAAGTTGACAAAGAAAGATTGAGAAAGTCAAAACTGAACAATAATTATGGGACGGAGGTAGTATCATCATTCTCATTTCAATTAATTTTCTCGTTTAATCCTAACTTTATAAATTACTATTATATGAAGATAATCGACATGAAAGGAAGAACTTCTCTAATCACCTTTTATTTAAACATAACCTAACAAAAAAGTTGAAGATAATATAGTTTCCCTAAAAGACGTTATATGCACTAGGGGAGTTGAGATCAACGAAGATCTAATATTTATCAAAGATTCAGTTGACCAATCATAGTCACTCATTTTTTATTAAATTAAAAAAAACTCATTTTCTACCTCTTTTTTAAAATTAAAATATTTTGCAAACGGTAAATCGTTAAACGACAAAAAATACACCATCGTGACGAGAATTAAATAATCTTTCTAACGATGAGCACCTTGATATACTTTCGACGAATTTTTTTTCGATTTTTTTTAGTCACGTCCGTAAAAAATCACATATGATTTGTGTTACAAAATCACATGTGATTTCACAAAATCAGATGTGATTTCACAAAATCACATGTGATTTTAGAAAATCACATGTGATTTTGTAAAATACAAATCACATATGATTTTCCAGAATCACATGTGATCTTTCTAGACGTGATTAAAAAATAAAATTAAAAAAAAAGTTCGTCGAAAGTATATCAAAGTGTCCCTCGTTAGAAAGATGATTTAATTCTCGTTGCAATGGTATGTTTCATTTTACGTAACGATTAACGGTTTGTAGGATATTTAATTTTAAAAGAAAAAGTGAAAAGTGAGTTTTATTTTATTTGAGAAAAAATGAATGGTTGAGATGAAGTCTTGAGATATATGATAAAAATGAATCTTTATTGAACTTTTGGCTGCACTATGTTACTTTCAACCAAAATTGGTTTTGGAATATTATGTTAGTGGAACGAGACACTTAAAGTACTCTCAAGAGTACCGGCCAATATTTGTTGTTGGTGGAAGAATCTTTTACATACTTGCTTCTCTTTCAATCAAGCACGTTATAGTTGGTTAGTTGGTTGGTTGGGTACGGGGACCTCCATTTTGATAGGTTTAATTATCATGCTTACCCTATTTTGACTTTGTATAATACACTATATTAAGAAAATAATAGATAATAATCATTTATTTAACTATTGTTGATGAATTTGGTCGTTAACCGGCTCACATGTCATGTCCTAGATATAATATGTTAAAAATTGATGTTCTCGGCCGCTCGCGGCTCATTCAAGTGTTTGCCGGCTTTGTAGAGCAATACTATTTCTTGCAAAGTCATTTCTTATGAGATCAACTGAATTACATTTTATGCATAGGCGAATATGTTTGTTTGATATGATCAATCAGTTAGGGACAATATTAAGTTAACTGAATGTGATTGGGATGTATATCATACACGAATTCCACTTTAACAGATTTATACATTTTGTAAAAAGAGTGTTTCAATTGATGGACTCATCATATGTTTGTTAACTACGTATAAGTTATTATAAACATTACTAAATTTATTTAAAGGGCATGATTGTGGGTTGAAACTGCATTTAATGCACCCGCCCCGCCCAGGTTGTTATATAGCCGAGTTGTATTAATATTTCGGGTTTCAAAAAGTTCACCCGCCCCTTAAATGCATTTGACCCGGTTTTAAAAGCCAGGATACTAAAACGCCACGAACGATCGTACGTGTCTTTATTCTCCACTTCGTTCTTCTCTCCCCCATCCCTAAAAACACAGACACTAAATCTTCACACCTCTCTCTCTCTCAAAACACACACAACCACACATATTATTTCTCTCTCTAGAAATTACCGCCGTCGATATAGATGCAAAATCAATTGAGGTATGAATTCACGCGGAAGAAGAATGAATCACAGGGGTGGAATTTGAATTTTATTGTTAGTTTATAAAACCTAATTAGGGATTTTTATTATTTTTATTAGGCGTTTCAGGAGTTGTTCATAAATTTTGAAGACACAAAACCAAGGTTGAAGCTAAAAAAAAGAGAAAAGGTTGATGATACAACAATCAAGGTTTGCATTTTTTTATTTTTATTTTTATTAAACAGTATCTTGCTTAGATTAATGTGGTTGTGATTTTGCATTTTCTTGCATTTTTTTAGTTGTATGATTTGGATTTCGTTAAAGTGGTTGTGATATAGTTGTTATATTTTATGGTTGTTGTTCCAGGATACGCAAGATATAAGGATATGTTATCACGGTTTATTACCTGCATTGCTGATGCACTAGCTAATACTATATGTGTGGTTCGTACATGCTTGCTTTAAAAGTAATCCGGAAAAGTAGGTTTGGGTAAGTTATTTAGGATTGTCTACTTGCTTTGACTCGTGTATGTTTAGTGATTAGTTCTTTGGCAAAAGGTATAAAAATACGGTTGAGAAAAAAACAAATGTATGATGAGGTTTGTTCTGAAAGTGTTGGCATATCATATTAATGGGTTTAGTGCATAGGCCGAATGTACGAAGTTGTGGTTTAGTTGCACGGAGATGAACTTGTTTAGAATGGTAGTAATGTGGGTTTTGATGGTTTTAGTATGCAATGTTATGTTCGAGTCATAGGTCAGAAAAGAAGCTGAAAAAATGGGCTTATGATAGTTAAGCCGAACAAAATAAGCTCACAAGCCTAAAAACAAGCTAAAACAAACACCGTTGGTTTATATATGAAGGCTAATATGATTTACGTTGTCTAGACACCTTAAGATTAATATACTTTAAGCATATGAAGATATGATATTTTACACTTTTGGTGACTTCCGACCCATTCGACTAAACCTCTTCTAACCATCTATTCCTTTTTTTTGTGCAGGGGCTCCGACGTTTCAATATTTCAGACACATCTTTAAAGGATCCAGCTACTAAATTGCGTGATGTCGGTGAATTTACCGTAAGTTTTATGAATATATTTTTATATATGTTGATATGGTTTTCCGGTAACTTAATCTCATTTTGAGCATGCTTTGCTCTTTTTTTTTACCTTAAATAATAACCAGTGTGAATTCTAATTCATGCAGGTGTTTAGTAACTTTGCACAACAACGGTTACAACAGTTGTATTAACCTTTCAACAACATCATTTGCTATATTCGCTATTTTATCGTTGTTTTCTATTATTAAGGATCTTTAGGAAACTTGGTATCTAATGTTTTGGCTAGGCGCTGAAAAGATTAGAGCTGGAAATGGAAATGGAAATGGAAATAGAAGTGGAAGCAGAAGAGGGGCTGATCGATATCGCTTAGCGCTGGAGAAACAATTCGTATATAGAGAAAGGTATTCTCTATCTGTATAACTTGGAAAATGTAAGTGAATAAGCCTAAAATTAACTTTAAACAAACACTCTTTTAAGCTTATTTTTGGGCTTATGGGAAGAAATGTCCTTATGAAATATAAGCCGGATTTTATTAAAGAAGAAAATAAGACAAGTATCACTAAAAATGAGGCACATAAATGACTGATAAGGCTTAATCTTGCTCTGAATGTCCTTCAAAGGAGAACAGCATAAGGTGCAAGATCTACTGAAAAGTTTTAGGAGTTAGTTCAAACACGCAGCATTAACGCGCATAAGGAAAGCATAGGTAAAAACTTTAACACGTTGTTACTTTTACTCTACTGTGGCCATTTACATGTCACAATTTCTGTTGCAGGATCTTGCATATTCAGGTACAACCAAAAGGCTAAACTTATTGCAGGTATATTACTGATCCAAGTGTTATCTTTTGAATGAGTACATACTAGCTGAAACATACTAAAATCAGAGTAAAAAATCAAAGTAGTAATCGTCTCTGGCATGTTTGAGGAGTGTTTGTGTAGCTTATTAAAAGAGCTTAAAACTTGAAATCAAAGTAGTAATCGTTACTGGCGCGTTATAGTGATTGATGATAAATAATATGGGATAATTAGAAATCAAAAATAAGCTAGACATTATTTCTATTTGGTTATGTTATGTTTTTACAATTTGAGATGATTAGATGTTTAAGTATATGTTAAAAAATGATCAATTTAGGGATGTGGTTTGGTTTCTCCTTTCATTCAATCTAACTAACAAGCGGACAGCTTTGACATACATTGACGGTGAGCATAATATGCACCGTGTCAGTAAGGGTGCCCCTGAATAATTGTGCCATCAATGTTTTGGTTTACTTGTAGAACAACAACATGCCATATTGATGCGTATTTTATTTTAAAATATATTTATTCAAATTTTAAGTTTATAAAACTCGATTCGCCTGAAAAACGCACTAACGGACAGAGAGCCCGATCGTGAGTAGTGTAGAGATGGTAAATTCGAGGTCGTCCCAAGAGCTAAGTGTCAATTAGTTTTAATTTGAAAGTGTCACATTTTGAAAATAGTTTGAAGTTGATTTATGAAAATAACAAGAAAGTAAATTGCAAAGAGTAAAAGTAATAGAAATATCAGGGAGAAAGGCGTGCTAGCCTAGCCATTTCATTACTACTATTATAACTATGTTTTCCTATGCAATGTTACACCATGGTTTCATTAGTGGTTTCTAAAGTCGGACAGACTGAATATAGATTATTTAGTCTTGCATTATAATTCCTGCGATCTGAATCCCCCGAAGTCACGTAGGTAGGGCTAAACCTGTGTCTAGTGATTTATCTTTACTTTCCCTAATATACTAGTTAATACCTATACATATGATTCTATACCCTCTTGTAAAGAGTTCATGGATATTTATGTATATTAAGGTGATAGAGGCGGGACTTGGTTAGTCAACACTACACTAGGGTTTAGCGGTGTCATAACCTACCCTGTACCTGCTAATACATGGTTCAATTGGTTATTCTATTGTTACAAGAGGTCATGATGATTAACCTCTAGCTTTACTATCTTTTTTACCAGGGAGTTCTCTCGTTAGTCAAGGATATCCAACAAAATATCATAATTAACAGGAACAAACATTATAATGATAGTAGATTCATGACTAGGCCAGCCTTTGAAGTGCTTAGCCACTCATAGCAACAACACAGCAAGAATTAATAAAAGTAATCTTGGATTAAAAACTCATAATTCTTACAGAGGTGGTTTATGAATGATTAAATACAAAAGTAAGATAAGTGTGATCTCCCTTGGACTTTTGGTGGAATTCTACAAGCTATGGATGCCTTGATCGCCCCTTAGGACTGTTGTAGAATGGTTGTTGTCAAAGTGTCTGAATGGGGCCTCTATTTATAAGTTTCGAATACTTTACAGCGTAACTTTTAGAGGTTTACACCATAAACTGCTGACTCTTACTTTCCATATTGCTGGCTTAAAAGATGTTACGGCATAATCAAACATCCATGTTACGCCGTAATGCTGACTCGGATGACTCAGCCTTCTATAATAATAATGTTACGGCGTAAACCTTGCGTGTGGGTATGCCGTAATGTCGCTAAATGGTGTGTCTTGCCTTGAATAGGTTAGGGCGTAACACTATCGTAGGGGTTACGCCGTAACGTCTCATAAGAATCCGTATTATCTTCATTTTTTTCATCCATTTCCCATGTTTCTTGTCACATACTTGCATTTTACCTGAAAACAACTAAATAACCGTAAATGTATCGAATTCAAGTATTTATAAAACAATTGCAAGTATTTTCATCGGAAAATTGACACTAAAAAGTATCAAATATTTAATGTTATCACATATGTAGCCGATTGAAGAGGCTCAAACTCATCTTTATGCAAAAAAAAAACTTATGACCAACAATTTGAAAAGGTTACTAAAATCATTTCGGAAGGTTATCAAAATCATTTTCGAAAAGGTCATTTAAGCATACTTGAAGTTGCAATGTTCTAAGATTACTCTTTACACATGTCAATTACCTGCTATGTTAAAACATTATCCAAACATAACATCATGATTAACAATACCCATGATAGCGTATTCTATAAATGGTAGCGCTTTTTGGATCACTGTTTCCTGGGAATTTAAAAAAAAAACTAACTGATCACCACTTTCCATGTTATTACATTTAGTCTTGCCATATTTAAAGTTGTTATTAATGTATACGAGGCATATGTTCTCTTTCGCCAGTGCCCTGGGTTTTGGCTGAAGGCTTCTCAGATTCGGCCAGGAAGCATTTGAGATAAAAACGCCATGCTGCAAATCACGTACACGAAGCAACAATGACTATTAACAATAGGATCTTTCTGATATGGAAATCCCGTGTACGTTTTATGGTTATAGCAAGATTTGGTTAAAGATGGATCTTCTTTATTGCTTATTGGGCCTTAAGGAGTAGGGAAAACTACAATTATCAGGTTTTGTTATTTTGTTTGCTTACGATATCTTTGAAGCTGTAATATCAAACTTCGTCATTCTATATGATGTCTAAATCATGTTGCTTGACATGTAGTTTTATATTGCAGGGATATAGCTTGAATGCTTGCAAATGATTATAGGAAACGTGCCATGATTGATGACACCTTACATGAAATAGGTGGAGATGGTGATATACGTCACTTGGGTATAGGTAATGCTAGACGAATGCCAGTTCCTGATACGGATATGAAACATAAGGTAATAGCAATACCCTTTATCTGCTATTAATTGTTACTCGCACCTAATTTAAAATTGTTGGAGGTCTGTTTTAGACACACATTGGGTATATATTGACAGACTTGGAGATTCTAAGGGAAAAACATGAGTCTGTTATTGAATAATTTACAAGATATTCATATTGTAGTAGAGAGCTAAACGACGAAATTGATAAGCCTACAAGTCCTTTCTTTTGTAGAAAATCTAAAAAGGAATGCTCTTATTGATTAGTTTTTGCCATTGAAGCGAACCAAGAAGTCTGAATGCACAGTAGCACAAGAACTTGATTTAGGATAACTAACTTTAAGTATTAAACTTGGAGAAAATGGAAACCCGAGCCATGACAAACTTAGAGATTTTTGGGAAAAAAGATTTCTTATATTGGAAAATTCATGAGGTTCTTATACATAATCAGAGAGCTATCTAGGCCTGTAATGAAGTTCTGATTCATATAATTAAGTACATAATTATGTTATATAGTGTGTTGTAGCGTATCTATTATACCAGTAATAAAAACTTTGTTTTACCTAACTTTTGATATTTACTAATATTAATATAGGAAACTATATTATATTTTTATAAGTCTACTCAATAAGTATTGGTTGGACAATTGATCATTTATTCATGTATTGATATTATGTATATTATCTTTCTTAGGCTGGATATTAACTCATGATGTTATTGTATACATAGAATTTCTTAGTTGGTCTATAACCTTAAGATATACTACTTCCTTCCAAAATATGAGGCGTTTGAGTTAGAACCAAGTTTAAAATTCTTATGGTAAGAATTATCACACATAATGAGAAAAAACGTTAGCAATGGGACTTGCATCACATCTACACTTGACAAATACTTTGTAATAGACACCAAAACACGTTTACAGGGCTCACTAAAGACAACGTATAAGGCCATGCTAAATGGCAGGGAAGTATTTGTAATTGTATGTTAACTGATGCTTTACGGAGCCTAAAACTAAATAGGACATTCATTTGCGAGAGAACCGCCTTGAAACTGATGTATCTTTTTTTAATGTTTTGTTTCAGGTGGTGCTTCCATTTAGTTGACCTGCATTGCTTCTGAAAGGATCATTCCTAGGTAATTCTTGAACCACAGTACATATTATTCTATTATAGTTCAAGATTTTTTTAGCCAATGTGGAGAAGGATATTAAGGTTGTTTAGTAGCTTTATCGGGTAAGTTGCGTTCTTACTGTTTAGCTAAACCACACAAATATACCACACGAGCCTTGAACCGTGGCTTTTTTGTTATGGTTTTGTTGTTTCTTGGTTTCATCAGATCAATGATGGGTTGTGTTGTTGTAGGTATTTAGCCCAATGGGCCAAAAGGAGAGGGAACTAAAATAACCAAAACCAAACACTTTGCATCGGAGGCTGGAGCAGCCACTGCAGTCAACCATAAATCCATTGTAGGTTATGAAGACAAGACTTCAAGTATGTTTCTTTGTCCTTTTATATTCTTAATGTGGTTAACTACGATGGCGTGTTCTTAATATTACATACAACTACAGATTAATACAGCAGTAGGTGTTGTACGCAAAAGAAGGTACACAAGTTCGAGGACTAATGTTGAGGATGTACTAATGAACAATTGATGACAAACAAATTCAAACGGATCATTGTAGACCAAAAAGAAGAAATTTGATGACGCCGAACCATAAGATGTATTGTTGCCTGTGTAGGTTACACCAGACAATTGGAGATAGCAAAGAGTTGCTTGCACCCGACAAAAAAGGTATGTCTTTACTTTTGGTATCTGGCATTGTTTTGGTATCTGGTATTGTTATGGGCAGATACTTTTAATATCTGGTATTGTTACGGGAAGATACTTGGTTTCATACTTGGGGAGCATGGGCGGTTTGATAAAAGGGTCAATACTAGTAAATTTGTATGTACGATTCAGAACAGGTTGATCTGAGCATTTTTCAAGCCAGTTTTTTCACACTTTATTGATTAATAACTTTTATTTTAAGAAAAATTATAGTATCAAAGTTTTGATATACGTGTTAGTTTGGCTAACACTCACCTTGGCCCTTTTGGTAAGCATAAACATAAATGTTGATCGGGTAATAGGCTATGGGTCTGGCAGATACTTCATTTCACCCGTAAATAAGCATGGATGGTATGTAATTAGCATGGCATATTAATTCTAAATTTTCTTGATAAATATTAAAGGTGCTAAGATGGATGGGTTGGGTAGGTTGTGTAATAAAGGATAACCCAATGTAATCCTCTTTAACCTATTGTATATGTTAAAATTATTATTGTAGAGAACAATATTAATGGTGGGAACAAAGATGACGAGGCGATTGACCTGACTGAGTAGGATTTCTCATTTGTTTGCTCTACAATTTTCATCACGTTCTATTGAATTCACGGGTGATTCAAAAAACAGGGAATATATATCTAAGTGAAGGTAGCAAAATTGGATCAGACTACGGTGCGGTGACTGTATTCAAAGAGGAAGTTCAAATTCCTCCACCTTCCAGTGTCATAATATCTGAAGTACTCCTCGTGAGAAACTCTTTTTGTGTATTTCATTTCTACTTTATTTATGGAAGTTGAATTTTTATCAAGTGTTTATATGAAACTATAGCAGGAAAGAGGTGTAAACGATGAGCTTTATGATCAGCTTGAACAAGCCATGGCAGAGGCTGACAGTTCTAAATGACATGCATTTGAAGAGTCTATCAGGCGAAGGAAAGCAGAAAGATATGCCATGGACGCAAGACGCAAGGTAAACTTCAAGCCATGAAGGCTCTTTTAATTATAAGTACTTATCAATAAGTAGAAGCTTCAACAGAATAAATAAGCAATCCCAAACACCCCTTACACATTTATTTATCTTTAGAGGAAAATGTTGTAGTGATTGTATATATGTTGTCAGAGATGTTATCACTGAATCACTTTTGTTTTTTTAAGCTGTATAAAATTAAAAAACATGATTAGCACATAGTTTTGTATTTCGAATGAAAAGCATTAAGTTATGACAATAACGTTTTGTTTATGCTCATTCTTCTAGGAGCAGTAACTAACCGTGGAAGGTGTGGTTTTATACTTAGTTTTCCATAGATTTTACTACACGTATCGATTCTCCAATCCAGCCTCGTTGGGGATAAACGACCCGGGAACATTCTATACTACTTCTCGGTATCATTGATTGTGTTTTAGATTACACTTACTATATATATATTCTATTAATTTTATATTATATATATAAAAGAGGTGTAGTTTAGCACCAATCAATTTTTGGCGCCGTTGCCGGGGAGGCTGTGAAAAACGATTATCGTTACGTTTGACAGTTTGTGTTTGAAGCTGTGAATATTTTCTTTTATAAAAATATAAAAATACAAAAATATTTTTCATTTTCTTTTATTAGTATAATTATCATATAAAAACAAAAGAAAAAGAACAAAAATATAAAAACATTGTCCATAAAAAAGAAATAAAATTCACAAATTGGTAAAATACCAAAATATAATATTCTCAACTGAGGTATTATCATAATAACTTCCGGTGAACTTGTTGGTTCCCAACTCGAACAAAAGATTTAAAAACTTGCCATTTGTGTCTCTTACGACGTACGGCTCACCTTGAAAAGTTAAACAAACTATAAAGTGGGTATAAGGAGGGTTGTTCCGAGGAACTACGACCCGAAAGGAGAAATAAGCTTCGCGCTATTCCTACTCCTCCGCTCACCTGTGCGTTTATCTTTTTGAGAGCTACCGTGAAGTAAGTAGATTATTTGGTTGAAGTTGTCTTATCTCATTGTCCGTTAAAATCATTGTGAATAAATCATTGAAAAACCAAAAAAAAAAATTAGTGTAAATTTTCTTTTTATATTTCTATTTTGTGCATGCGCACTCGTTCTCAAGCCCGTAGACGTCGACAACCACAAGTCCGACAAACTTCTGTTGAATCATCCAATCTTGAGAAACCTGATAATCCTCCCATAGTTACGATGGCTGATAATCGTACTATGGCGCAACTGCTCGAAGCACCCACCGAGGGGTACGAGGATGCGATAGTTATTCCGGAAATCACCGCGAATAACTTTGAGATCAAGCATGGTCTTCTGAATCTTGTCCAAAACAAGCAATTTTTTGGAAATGATAAAGAAGACCCACATGCTCACATCCGTTATTTCAACAAGATCACTTCTACGATGAAGATTCCGAACGTACCAAATACGTCGGTTAAACTTATGCTTTTCCCGTTTTCTCTCGAAGGGGCAGCCCGGATATGGCTGAGGGCACTGCCCGGATATGGCTAGATAAAAAGAACCTCCTCGGTCGATTGAAACATGGGAGATCTTTGTTTCGAATGTTATTAACAAATTCTTCCCGTCCCTCTAAAACACGACTAAATACACAGAAATGAAATCACGAGATTTCACAAAAAATTAATGAGACATTTTAAAATGAGGCTTGGGAATCGTTTCAATGATCTTTTAAGGGATTCACTCCATCATACGTGTTTTCAGAATTGCATCAACTCGATACAACTTCTATTAATGCTCCTAAACCAAAAAACTCAAATGACAGATCATTAACTCTGCTTATAACAAGTGATCTAATAATACTATCTCATAAAACTCTGCTAGTTTTGAACACTCTGCTAATATTTTCACAAGTTTGCCAGGTGGTAACTTCTTAGAACAAAATTGCCTCGAGAATGTTTAAAAATCATCGAAGCAGTCTAAGGTAAACGTCATCAAGAAACAAGCTGTGTACTAAATAGTACAAGCGCTTCCACCCAAGCAGTCTCATCTGATGTTGCAGAAAACACAAATGACATGGTTCGAGATGCATTAAATTCTCGATAGAGTAAAGAACCAAACCCCCAGCTTCCGCCCCCGTAAAAGCGGTTGAAACAAAGTTTGTGTAACTTGTGGGGAGGTCAGTCTTAGGAAAACTGTCCATGACCACTAACAGAACATGTAACCATGACCCTATCCAAGAGTATTGTCCCAGCCAATTAGGCCGCTGCGCAAATTTTCAGCCAAGCTAATTCTGGGTATCGACCACCGATGTCTCAAATCAAATGCGACCTCACTGGTTTTCCCTCCCCTTCAGAATACTCATAGCAAATAGCCAAAACAATTTCAATCGAGGAAGATAACTATCAATCAAAACAGAGGAAAACAATTTTTCAAATTCAACCAAGTCAGATTATTATCGACCTCCAGTAATCAAACTAATTAGCTCATCAAGGACCTGGCTCCTAGACACAGGTGTGGTCAAACAGATTTTGACAGATATGTCCACAGCCAACGATGCATGTTGAGAAAAATGCAAAACCCAAGGTCAAAACCTACAAATCCCAAAGGGCCAATTTGACTTACATGGCGTTTAAAAAATTTGTTTACTTCTACTCACAGCTCTCTCTGTCCGGTTCTGGAACTCGTTCCTGGTAACACTATTAACCAACCCAAAGGAGATTTGAAAGGTCAGCACTACCCGAAGTGTGTTACCATCCAAGGACGAAAGCCGTATAATACACGATGCCCGAGGATGACAAAGACACGAGGCCATGCTCCTACTATTAACGGAAGCACAAGACTCCAACCTCCTGTTGTTCAAATATCGTCTCGTAATCCAAATCCTATGCCCATGTTGCTCCTGTTGGTACTCCAGTTCCTAAAAAGGCAATGCAATTCCATTATCCAGCAAGAAGAAATGATGATAGGGCAGCAATGAACAAGCTAACAGTCCAAAACGAGAAATTCTATGAAATCTTTAGAGATTTTGAGTTTCGAATTAGCTATTATTACCGATCCTTGATGCTCATGAACAATATGCGCCAAAAGTTGCTTATCAACTTTAAAAACCTTAAGTGGAAACAAAGAAATAATTGAGCTAAGTGGCAAGAACTCTTTGAATGAGAACTGTTCAGCGGTCATAACCTTAACACAGTTTACCAACGAAAGCTTGGAGACCCTGGCCGATTTCTGATGCCAATGATGAAATTTACGGGGATTACTACATGCACGCATTAGCTGATCTGTGGTGCGAGCATTTTAATCTCATAGCCTTGATTCAGCTGGAAAGATCTCGCTCCTTCCCGAACTAAACCCCAAACTTGCATGACGCCTAGAGCTACAGATCGCTCAATCACTGAACCAATACGGTATTGCTAAAGACGTCCCCCCCCCGTCTAATGGTGGGAAAGTTCCAATTTCCAGAAGACTTCGTAGTATGTTGATTTTGAACCAACCCCCGAGTTCCTTTAATTCTCGAGCATGTTTATCTGAAAACAAAATCATAGCTTGATCAGATGTTTATAAAGGTGAGATTAACCCTTCGTGTTGCAAGGAAGCCATCACAGTCAAGTCTGGACCAAACTTCAAAATACACAAGCTGATTAACAACATATACGGTGAATCAAGAGCGACGTCATTGATATGGCTTTGATGGTTATTCTCAAAGGTCCTAAGGATTTTCAAAACGTGATCGCGGAGTGCAATCCCACTCCCTATTTTGAGCCTATTGTTTCTACTGGCTTCTCCAAATCTTACTCTTCGGTACATTGATTTCTTTTTAATGAGAAAGGCAGATTCGTTTCTTGCTCTGTAAGATGGGATCCACTTCATCTGAAGTTGATCCAACTTATCAGGATCCTGAGGGGGGACATCCTGCTTCTAGAAGCAAGTTTATGACACATTGAACCACTACCCCCACCCCCTCCCCAATCAAGAACAATATATGCCTGATAGGAAAGAACTCAAACTCTGCGAAGCTAAATCTTACCGTTGATGACCTCCCGAGGTTAACTCAAGGAACTCGCCACCGCCATCTTGAATACCCATTTTATAAGGTGACGACAAGTTGCCTGTCAATAATTGCTAAAGACTTAAAAGATGAGAAAAAGGCAGGCTCTCTCAAGGTTCTCAAGTCCCACAACGACCCATCGCATTGGAAACTCTCCCGATATAAAGGGTGTTAGCCCAGAATTTTGTACTCACAAAATTCTACTGGAAAGAGACTACTAACCATCTAGTGCAAAGTCTAAGAAGGTGAACCCAAAAATCCACGCGTTATCAAAAAGTGAGTGGTGAAAAAACTCCTTGGACGCAAGGATTGATTTACCGCCATCACTGACACCCTTAAGGGTGAGCCCGGTACACTTGTGTACCTAAGAAAGGAGGCATCGACCGTCATCACAAATGATAAATAACTATTCCTACTATATGGTCACGGGATGGCGAGTATGTATTTGATTACAGAAAACTTAATGAAGCCAAGACCCGGAAAGATCACTTCCCATTACCATTCCATGGACCAAATGCTCGAAAGACTAATCAGGAAACGAATACTACTGTTTCCTCAGATGTCTTTCGGGTTATTATCAATCCCAATTGACCCACAAGATCAAGAAAAACAACCTTTACTTGCCTGTAAACGAGGAACGTATCGCCTATCGGCGCATGCCTTTTGGCTATGCAATGCTTCCGGGCACAGTTCCAAAGATGTATGAAAGGCAATACTTCCACGATATGATATAAAAAAACGATGGAAGTATTTTGGTCAAACGAACTCCGTTTTCTGTCTAGGTCTTTTCAATCGTCGTTATTTGGTCCCCTATAGTAGTTTAGAAGTAAAAATTTTCTTCGTAGGGTTATTTTTAAAGGATTTTAGGTTTTTCTCTCCCCCCTTTGTTTCGGGATTCGTGCTTAGTCGTTTTTTTAGACTTGAAATTCATAATTTTTAGGGTTTTTTCTTAGACGTTTTTGTTTGTTATTGGTCTAATTTGACTTTTTCAATCTCTCTAAACAGATTCCTTCCATCAAACGTCAAATCTTCGACTGTATCGTTTTTTCCCAAGTCCATGCCATCGTTGGGGAATAAACGCCCCGGGAACATCATATGACTTCTCCGGTATCATTGAACTTGTTATTTTTAGACTTCATATATATTTTATATATTTTATTATACTTAAAATATACATGTGTGAATTTCACCAATCATTGCTAGTTACGACAATCCACAAACCCGCGAGGTTATCAAACAAACTAACCTCCATCTAACAAACAACACTTTTTTTCTTTTTTTCGATTCAACTTTTTTTCTTCTTTTATTTTTTCACATAACTAACAATTCCCCCACACTTGAGATAAGCATACACCATAAAAAATATGAAACATGAAGTCGCGACTCTTCATCTTTGCTGGACACTGGTCACAAAAACTAATAGCAAAGTGTGAACGAACTATAAGCAAAAATCAACCAATCATACCAAGCAACCAGCAACCAACCATAGGGACTTTCGACGAGGGGTAAGGCTAGGCTAAAGGTTATATATTTTTGTATTTTTATTTTTTTCCGGATGAGAAAGATTGTTAATCATAAATGACGTGCACAAACATGAGGTGAAACAGATCTGGAGGTATGGTAAAATTGAATAAATATGTAGCCATATTATTAGAAGAATAAAAGGTGAATACAGATATGGGAAGATTTGTGAGCTAAGAGAGCAAAACACAACACCTTACACATTACAAAAGTGAGCTTACACCCCCCATGGAAGTATGGAGGGGCTATTATAAGTCCTCTGTGACACTTAACATTGGTAACTAATCATTAGTAGTCCGTACGTGTCAAAGCTAAAAATGAACGAAATGTAATTCTGGATATGTCACCATATTTTAAGGCTAACAATCTTTCCCCAATATGTGGACACATATGGAATTACTTACAATGTTCCTTACAAGTACAAATACAATTGAATAAAGTCTTCCAAAGCGCTTCCAAAGCTGAAGTTGTCTTTTAAGTTCTCTTGGTCTTGAAACTTGTATTCCAGCTTGGATCTTCATTGTCTTTACTTATTATAGAACCATTGTAGTATGCATGAGTTGGATTAACTTCCCCCTAATTCATGCAGCATGTCTTGAAAAGCTTTCTTCATAGACTTCTTTTTGGCAAAGTTTCTGAATCAGCTTCCCCCCAAACCAACATCCCTATCTTGAGCAGATTCTGAAACTTTAATGTAGCTCGAACAGTCTTCTACTTGTCATTGACGTGCACAGCGGAAATTTGTAGAAGTCAAACCACACCAAATACTCCTGCTTCTTGTCATTAGGGCTTGGTGAATATTCGTTCGGGGGTGCATGCTAGAAATCAGCAACAATTCTTCTCACGTATGCAGAATACTTCATAAACCATATTTGGTAAAGTAGTATACACTACTTCCCCCTGAAAGTTGACATGGTAACATCAAAGTCAATTAAGTCCCGATATAAATGAACTAATGTAATTCCGGATATGTCACCATATTTTAAGGCTAACAAAGATGAATAGAATGGCTCAGTGGGTTAAACTAGGGGTATCTAGCAATAAAGATGAGTGCTAACATAAGGTTTTATTTGGGTGGTTAGCTAATCAGTGTAATTAGCTAAAAGAATATGTTAAATGTAATGGCTATTTGGTTTAATCCTAAGTTGCCTCTTTATCACATAAAAATACCTATATCACGCAAACATGATCTCACTGCGGTCTCGTAATGATTTCAAGCACAAGTTCTAGAATCAATAAATCACCGGCACACTCATAATCAAAGGAATCAAGCATAAAATACGTATGCTATATACAGGCTCAAAATCCTCACATATTTACTAAAATGGTTATAAATGCGCAAGTAATGTCATTGATCCCGAGTCGGATCTGCTTTATCAACCGGGACACATCTCTGATTTCAAAACTTTATTAATTTCCTAAGTTTTATTCTAATATATTAACCTAAGTGGCAAAAAAAATTAAAAACAAGAATAGATTTTTAGATTACCGAGGGCGGACAAAAGTTACAAATTAATAATAAGTCTGATTTTTTAATTTATTTCCCCCCCACACTTAAGTTTAGCATTATGCGTAATTACAAAATAACTTAAAAGTAGAATAATGGGGAAAATAAATTTAAGAGAAACGAAACTTCCCGGGGCTCATAAGTACTTGATTGAATTCTGGAAGATATGGCGCAAAACAGAATGCCAAACATGTGTATTCTACCACATGTAATATACCGATCCAAATATATCACACCCCAAGTGATAAGATGCCAACCACCAATCCAAGCTCCACCTGTTTTATTTAATCTGCAAAATAAACTAAACTACAAAAAACCGTAAAATATAAAGCACACTTTCGTAGGCACCACGATTGCATTTAGCGTATGCAACAAGCCTTTAAACCCCTCGGTGGCCCGAGTGGACGAGTTATAGTCTCGTGAGGGTTTCCAGCGAACACACCCACAAAGTTCAAAACAATTTTTTTTTATATTTTTATATTTTTTTCATTAAATTTTTATTTATATACATTTACTAAAACAAACACACATAAAAATATTAAAAAATTTTGTTTTTTTGTTTTTTTTGGTTTTGGTTTAAAAACAAATACATATCAAGCACATACTTAATTATTTATGGTGCAAAAATTTATAACTACAAAAAAAATATTAAAACAAATATTTTTGGGTCTTTTGTAATTTTTAGGCATAAATTAAACACAAATCGAATATACAATAATTATATAACATATAAAACAAATATTTAACAAAATTATTTTTTGGTAGACCAGAAGTGCGTCGCACTTAAAAGAAAGTGCGGCGTACATCGAGTCTAATTTTTTTTATTATTATTTCAAATATTCAAAAATTTTTTTATTATTATTTTTCAAAAATTTAAACTTGGCTCGCGGCAAAAATGTTACTGAAGTACGCCACACAACAATGTATGTGCGGCGGTTTTATTATGACTGAAAATATTTATTTATTTATTTATTTTTTGTATTTTTTTCTTTTACACTTTATTAGTTAAGAACACATATATAAACAGATACAATCACAAACAAACAGATTAAAAAGAAACAAGAATTTTTTTAGATTTTTATAGTTTTTACCCTTTTATTTTTATTTTAAATATGATGATACTTATAAATACGCAAGCAAGCAAAAATACATATAGGACATAACACATAAAAAAACACACAAACAAGAACATTAAAACTCTTTTTAGATTTTTATGGTTTTTAACATTTTTACATAATCATGTAACAAACATACATAATCAAGCAAACTAAGATGCATAAACAAACAAAAACATTTAACAAGTATTCACATAACATAAAAAAATGCATATGATTAATTTTTATACAAAAACAGAATTTTTTGTCATGCAGGAGCAAAGTGCGGCGCACAATGTTGTTGTGCGGCGTACTTACTGCAATCTTTTTCAAAATTTTACTTTTTATTTATTTTTCACATATTCAATGCAAGAAAATATAAACAAACTAATACCAACAAAACACATGTTTTATTATATAAACAGGAACATGTCAGAAAACAAAATAAGCAAAAACAATTTAGAAATAAAAAATCTTTTTGGTTTCTCTTTTTTTTCTCGACTAACAAACTAAATATTAACAAAATTACAAGGCGTATAATCAGATAAAATAGAATTTCAAATGATCACATACCTGAGACTAGCAATTTGGGGGTTTTGTTTGGGTTTTAGTTTTAAATCATATTATGTTTGTGAAAATTTGTAGAAAGTGCGGCGTACTTGGGTAAAGTACGGCGTACTTGCTGGATTTTCAGGAAAACCGGCGCACAAATTGTATGTGCGGCGTACTTCCTGAGGAAAAATGATTTTTTTTTCTTTTTGTTCCGTTTGCCAGAAAATGGTACGGCGAGTTTATAAATGTTGGATTTGTAAAACAATACGGCGATTTTAGTGTGAAACTGGCGTGAGATGGAACTGCATTATATTTTTATAGCCTAAACCTTTCTTGCACATATCAATAATCTAACACTCTATGATCTTGTTTAAACTTTTAGATGCATTTTCAAATTTATCTCATTAAACTGAATGCTATCTTTTTCTTTTTGAATTTTTTCCAGCTTCTTCCTAAGCTCATTAATAGTTATTTCTCCTACTTGAATATCCCTGATGTGTTTTTACAAGCTTTAAATTTATAATAACTAGAAATACCGATTTTTGCTAAAAACACAACATTCGGGCAAGTATACCCTATTCGAGTGTAATATAGTATTAGGTAAGTCCAGGTCATTTCACGGGAGTTGTAGCAATTCACGGATTGTTTATCAAGTAACAAAGCTAATAGCTAAACGTGTGTAAAGCAAGCAAGATACCAAGGCATGATCCACATAACATAATAAATAGAGATAGAACAAGACTTTATATAAACAAAATCATACAAGTCATGAATAACGGGTAATTACCATAACAAACATATCTACCAATAATGACATAGAATCCTTTCGGCCTATATACTACATCATTACGAGCGCATTAAGAACAGTTTATATCAAATATGAATAAATATGAATTCATCTCAACCCGGTCGGTCAACATAAGGAAGGGTCTTAAACATTAGTCCACTTGAGTTGTTTATCAATTTACCACACAATTCTCACAAGTATGATATTGACACGTTATAGACAAACGGTTCAAAATACATCAAGACAATTAACCCTTTCAGCCTATTTTAATTGCAATGATATACATAAAGATAAACAAGGATCCAAGAAAGATAACATCGAGTTCATAAACATGTATATTCATAAGTCATAGCAAAATCATCCAAACATTATTCATGTTTAACATATGAGAGCAAAGTAACAATACCAATATTTTGACTAACATAACCACCAATCCCAAAACTAACAATTTCATGATCAACCAACAACCAAATGCTACTGAGATAACTGGAAATGTGTCACCTAACTTCTGGAAATTCAACAACGTATCACTAAATGGAGTGTTTGGTAACAAGGTTTATGGTGATGATCTTAAGAGAATTTAGTGTGAATCCTCTAAGAATCAAGGTGATAAGTGTTAAGCTTATGGAAATGGATGATATGTAGGCTAGATATGGTGTTAGAATTCTAGAAATTCATGGCTATGGTGGTGGTTTGTGGTGGTAGTATGGTGGTGAAATGGTGGTAAGTGGTGGATTAAAGGGGTGTTTAGATCATTGGATCCAAGGATCCTTACCACTCCTTCCTCCTCTCCAAAGGCTTTAGAGATTATATGTGTAAGATGTATGAAGATTGTATGAGAGATATATCAAATGGAAGAGCCAAAGAGGATATTTATAGGCTTTTCGGGGTCCAAAGTGCGCCGCACACACTTATTTGTGCGCCGCACTTAGTGAGTTAATGCACTTAGCATTTAATTGCATTTAATTTTCTCCACCGCCTCAAAAGTGCGCCGCACTTAGGGTAAAACCGCCGCACTTTGGGTGTTAAAGGATTTTTTCAGTTCTGGTGAAAAGTGCGCCGCACTTTCTGCAAGTGCGGCGTACTTTTGGTCATTTTCAGTAGTTGGACTTTTTCATGGTTGTAGATAATTGAATTCCGATCGCGTGGACGCCAGAATCGCGTCAAACAGAGTTCGTATGACCGAGTTATGACCAAAACAGTGAACAGGTGTCGGGAGATCTTTATCTTCAGTTATTTCTTCGTTTAAGCTTCAAATCTTCGTGTATTCTTCCGTTTTCTTCCACGACATGTTCCAAGAACCTACAATGACAAATATATTCTATTCTATACCAAAAGTTCTTATATTTAACCAATTTATATACATAAATCATTGATAACGCATATAAAAACATGTATAATTTGAGCGTTATCACCCGCAACCCAGTCGCTCGACCCGAAAATTACCCTCACACAAGCCACCCGTTTACCCGCAACCCGCCTGTTCTCCCCGTAAACCCACCCGTAACCCATCGGTATTTACGAAATAGCCCCTTGGGGTCTGTCGTTACTTAATGAAAGCTAAGTAACGACCATTAACTTGTTTTTTTTAATTTACAAAGATAGCCTTTGAAGTTATCGATCCATTGCAGCGTTAGTCCATCGCGCCCCGTGGCGGAGCGCGGGTAACCTACCTCGTTGCCTACAAGTGGAACCCTTGTTATGATATAACAAACAAGACATGACTAGTTGGTTAGCCCACTTAATAGGAATTTATATGACTAGCACAAAAACCCTTAAAATTCCACCCCAAAAATGTAAGGTTCGCCTTTAGATATATAGGAATTCAGGTATCCATTTTCGATACCCAAGATAATTTAGACCTTTAGCTTGTTCGAGTTAAGGTTCGAATGCAGTCATATTTATCCATTCCGTCTTTACGGATGTGTACGTATGGTCTTTGTCGCCTTTTCTGGAGCATTGGTATCGGTATTAAATTATATGAGTGTACCGGTAGTGTTATTAAAATTCAAGACACATTGTTTTGGTGATGCATCTCGAGATCGCATAGTGAGTATTAGGATTTGCTAAATAAGAGGCACTAGGATTAACACATGTTTTAAACCTGTATTTGTTATGACAGTCACATCGACTATATAACTATCCCACACCCGTGCTTCGCACTTATTTTTAGTGCAAGACTCCACTAGTGAAACCCTCTGAGCCTATCCTTTTCATAGTTTTCGTAATTTTCTGGTTAATCCAGACTATTAATGAAGAGCATTGTTAACCTTTAAACCAATTGTTACATCCAAATCGCCTTAGCTTATCTTGTATGTACTCACTTTTAGTACATTATTATTTTGACCAAGTTAATTATTGAGTACATGTTGCTAATCCTTATCTTGTAAATACTATTTTGGGATGAATAGGAGATTTATGGTGTATTTATTTCGCAGAAGAATAGGGTAAGAAAGTCAATACCTTATAAGTTTGTCAAATGATCTTCCATGTTATGATGTTCCACCTCAATTCGGGTCATTAGTTAAATTGTAATTATGAGTTCTGAAACTCAAGTGTAGGGCGCATCTATAAGCCCCAAGTGATGTATTATGTTATCTAAAAAAATATAGAAAAGAAAAAGAAAAGAGATTGATGTAGAGTTGTGTAGAGTTTGTATATCTTTGTCTGAGTATTTGGCTTAGCAACCTAATCAGCGTGTATTCTTATAAATAATTAGCTAACCCTTTCATCCAAAATTCACCCAAAAAGCCACCCCCAAATATATCCCATCCATTTCCGTGTTCATTAATGTTATCTTACACCTACACATCACCACCCTTTAGAAGACCTCTTTGATAGTAATAACTAATACTTATGCCTAGCAGTGGAGGTTTGATCCTTTACCAAGCCTATGGTAATTTATATGCTATGACAGGTAATGAGTGTTATTTTCCCGTTTCCCCATATTGTTATAATTTATTATACACCTGAGAGAAAGAGAGAATCCAAACACTTATGTGAGGTGCTAGTATATACTTTTCGTGCTTTTAATTACGAGGTCTAGGAGGTTGTGTTGTAAACTGCTTTTAAAGAGTAGGTTAAATGCCCCCAATATTGCTATTGTCTAGGTAGAAAAGCCCATTTGCTTGAGGATAAGCAAATCCCAAGTGTAGGGGTATTTGATGAGGTGTCATTTTATACACTTTTTCAGGGTCATTTAACCCTCTAAATCATGCAAATATGCCCAGATTATGTGCTTAATCGTTTGTTTTCATGTTTTTAGCATTTAGATGGCATTTGGAGGAAATAAACCTGACTTGGGCTCATTTGGAGAAGAAACGGACAAGACTACGACTCTACACCATCTATCTTGAAGGATTGCGCATACAGAGCATGGAGACGGCGTCGCGATTACTAAGCGACGATGTCAAGATTTTCAAAGTGACGGCGTCAAGATTTTCAAAGTGACGGCGTCATGGATTTGGCGACGGCGTCAAGACGTAGCCGACTTAAAGTGGCTTTAGAAGACTCTATGTGGCGACGGCTTCACGATTACAACACGACGTCGTCGCACCGCTTTTCCCTACATATATACAAAACCGATTTTAGGGTTTTAGTGTGTAACTTTTATACCTTAGCGGTTCCTTTAGGTGCAACATCATAATCTTTATTTTTCAAACTAGATTTAACTTTCCTAGGGTGGTTTCTACTTTATTCTTCTAAGTACTACTTGGTGTTTGCTGAATCTTATCTTTCTTTGTATTGCCTGAAGACTGTGATCCGTTAGCACTAGTACACGATTTTACTCCTCTAGAAGACAACATAGGTTTGTTAGAAACTAGGTTTGATGTAGAGGCTATTTTTGTGATTGTGTTTCCTGAGGATGTGACTGGCTCAGTGAATCTAACTCTTTTATCCTTCTTCTTTGGGGTCATAGCCACTAATTTTTCTCCAGAATTGTTGATACTCGGGCAGGTTTTACCGATATTTGTAAGCAACTCCTGAATTAGTTTAGTATACCTACAGGCAGAGTCTAAGGTATGATCTAGAGGATAATTTGCTTTAACATGATAAACTAGATCCTTAAGAACTACAGCTTCTTCCTAAGTGTGCTTAATATAGGCAGAGTGAGTTGTCCTTTTGGTATGTGCTTAATTACACATACCATTCATCTATTAAAACGAGCCTAAATGACCAAAAACGGACATAAAATGCCGAATATATGCTTGTTTTGCTTTATATACTGTGCAGGTATCGGATATTCACTAAAAGACAAAAATAAGTCAAACCGGACAAAACTGAGCAAGGGAATGGAAAGAGCGTGAAAAGTCAACCAAATCAAAGTCAAAGTCAAAGGCAAAAAGTCAAAGTCAAAAAGTCAAAGTCAAAGACAAAGCCTATATCGAAGAAATGTTAAATGGGCCAACCCGCACCCAAGTTAATGGGTCGGGTCAGCCCATTAATCATCAATTATAAGACTTTAGCTTTTAAGCTTTTATAAAAAGCCTAATTCAAAACCCTTATAAACCGGCCCAATCCCAAAGCCCAAACCACTTAACAACCATTAACCATACACCCTTAACCCTCATTACACCAAAGGTCCTTAAACCTTTGCACCATTAGTCCAAAAGGACTAACAGTGTCAGTCTAAAAGGACTAACGGTGCAAACCCATAACTGAATTCATAGCAAACCCCATTATCCTGTATCCCAATTAAAGTTTCTTGCCAACACTATTCACACGTCCTCTAACCCTCGACTTATGCACCCACAAACAAAACATTATTTTCCCTTAACCCCACATCAAAGCCTACTTCATAAAACAACAAATCCATGTTGGCAATCCTAAACAACCTCATTCGTCTATGATAGAAGACAAGAAATCAAAGGTTGAGATCAAAGAACTTGGAGAACACTCAAAATTAAAGGCTAAGATTGATTATTGACTTACTCACACATGAAGCACAACTTCCTTGTCTCTCACAAAAGAAACACATCTTGAAGAACCTAAGACCTTAATATTCTCTATAAATAGGATCATTGTAAGCCTTAAAAGGCATCTAGTTTTAGCAGCTTATATTTAATATTTTTAGCTTATTGTACTTTTATTTAAAAGCTTTGTACTGTTTTATTCAAGTTTAATGAAATCTAAGTTTTTATGTTAAATATGTTTTTAAGTTAATGTACTTTGTGTTTTGAAAATGTTTTATACGCTCACATAAGCTCTTTTTAACTCATACTTAAGTTGTTAACTTAAGAACTATAAGTTTTTCCATAACTTATAGTTTTTAAGTCATTTACCAAAAATCACTCAAAAAGGCTAAAAGGGGATGATAAGCCAAACCTGGATAGGCTTATGGGTTTCACTAGCTTGTCTTTGACAAGCTAGAGCTTGTAGATCAGGTTATTGTAAGATTATTTGCCCTGTTTTGAGCAAGGGCTTCTATAAGTTCTTTATTTTCAAGTTAGCTTAAAGACTGCTTATTCCTTATTTATTGCTTATTTCCTGTTTAGATTTGCTTAGTTATGCTAATTGTGTCTCATGATTGCTTACTAGTTGCAGTTTTCAGTTTATATTTCCTTGTTCATGTTTTTCATTAAAACTGCCTAATTTAGCTTTAGTACTGCTTATCTTTGTTTGCTTATTTTAAGTAATTATCTGTGGTTGGAGTTTGTCTAAGATTGCTTATTATTCATTGCTTACCATCTGTTTTTAAAGAACTTGGCTTATTTGAGTTTAAATCAGTTTAAAAATGGATTGTGATAACTTAAAGGGGTGTTTGGGTTAAGAGGCAAAGTGGGTCAAATTGTGTTTAAAAACTGTTTGGGTCACTAAGATAACTTTAAGCAAGCTTTTTTTAGTCATTCTAATATGTTTTTAAGAGTTTTAAAGTCTTAAAGTGAGTTTTGAGGTTTAATATATAAGGTGTTTAAATCTGTGGTTTCAAAAACAGTTTTATATAGCTTATTTGATTAAGACTTTTAAATTTGCTTTTAATTGTTGTTTTGGTGTTGTTTAAGTTGTCAATTTGCAGTAGTAACAAGATTTGGTTAAGTGCATTTGCAGTTGTGTTTTTAGTCAAAACCTATCAAAGTGTTAAGTTTTTAGTTAAAGTTTCTTATTTAGCCAGTTTTAGAACTTAATTTTAAGTTAGTGTTAGGTTGTTTTTGGTTCTGAAATTTCTTGCATAAGCTCTTTGGTGTACGAACTTGATCTGTTTATGCTTATTTTTGGTTTTGAAAATTATTTACTTGCTTAAAAATAGGCCTGCACTTTTGCTTTTGTCTTTTCAAAAACTTGAAAAACTCAGCTCATACTGAGTAAACAGCCCTTTTCAGTTAGCTTTTTCTTTGCCTATTTAGATTTCAAAATGTTTTCTCTGAGCTGTTTTGAGTAGCTTATAATATAAGCTTATAAGTTTTGCTAGTCAATAAGCCATAAGGATATGATTTGGGGCTTAAAATTAAGCCCAAAAGTGCCTCATTGGGTTGTTTTAGTAGTTTTTGGCCATAGTTGCTTATTTGTTTTTCTGAGCTTATTGGCTTATTGGATTTGCTTTAGTTGTGTTTAGATTTTCTTATTAGGATAGGTTTAAGTGTTGTTAGGTTATTTAGTTTAGATTAGAGCTTATTTAAGCTTATTAGCACTTTTAGTTTAGGATTTTAAGTATAAAAGTCTGTTAAATAAATCTGTCAGTTTAAGCTTAGTTTAGCTCATTTTATTTGCTTATTTTTGTTCCATAGTGCTTATTAGGTATAGTTTATTGTCTGTTGTTAGCTTATTTTGTTTTTCATTAGCTTATTAAGTCTAAAAAAAGGCCAACAGTTTAGCCCTTTAAATCTTAGTGTAAAAAGCCAAAATTGCCACTTATTTTAGCTTATTTTAGGCTTATTCATAAGTTTTCATAAAAAGTGATTTTACAAAAGTTGCTTATTTTTAAGTTATAAAACTTTTTCAAAAAGAAATTTCAAAAAAAAAATAAAAACCAGGGAAATTAGGAAGTCAAGGGTGAGGCTAGGCTCGAACCCTTGACCTCAACCAACCTCAACCTGATTTTAACACACCACACACAACCAACTCGCCCTTGGGACTTTTCTGGTTATCCTTTGCATAATTAAATATATAACACCTTTTTAGTCATTTTAGCTTATCAGCCCATTTTTGCTTATTTCTAGCTTATTTAGATAAGCTGTTTCACCTGTTTTATTTTTCCTAGGTTTAGCTTACTCTTAAGTACTTTTTGTAATTTTTTTAGTTTTTTTATAAATAGTTTAGTATTTTTAATATTTAATTTAGATAAAAACTATTTTTAATTCATAGTAAATAAAATAAAAGTCAAAAAAATATAATTCTTTTTTCTAAAATTATTTTTAATCATTTAGGATTGTTAAAAATTAAATATGCATTTTTAGGGTTAAATTTGTAGATTTTAGGTTTTTAAAGAACGGGTTTTGATCTCGTTATCGTTTTTAGGGTTAAATCTTTAATTGCTTTCGTTTTTTGTGTGCCTTTACTTGTCTTTGCATTTTAATTATAGAAATAGAATCCAAATCAAATATTGACCATTCAAACACGCGATCACAAACGTAACCTCGATTTTTAAATTCGCTCCTCGTCGGGAAACGACCTAGGAAGTTTTTTTAGGGTTTTACTTTGGTCAAAAGTAACTTTCTTTTTAAAAAAGCCTCTTGGAATACTCTCTTACTCTTTTATAATTGATATTATCCTATTATATATTTATATTATATAATTTTTATATATACTAAAGGATACAAGTTAATTTTTGGCGCTGCTGCCGAGGAGGTTGTGTTACGATTATCGTGTACGTTTGAAGATTAGTGTTTGAAGACCCTTCCCCGTGAAGTTATCACTCTCATTTGTGAATATATATATATATATATATATTTTCTACTACCAAGTAATAAAAATACCAAAAAATCAAAAACGACTATTGTCTCACTTGTGAATTCGGCTCACCTTTAGATTACAAACTACAAGAGAGGTATAAGGAGGGTCGATCCTACGAACTTCGACCCGAAAGGAGAAGGTTTTTAATAGCTTCACGCTTACCCGCTCCTCCGCTTCTTTGTGCGTTTTCTAGAGAGCTACCGTACACTCGTTTGACTATCGGTTAACAAAAATATTTTCCTTTTTCTTATTTTCTTTTATTTTGTTCTTAGTGTATGCAAACTCGCTCTTCGTCAAAATTCGTTGGTGAACCTTCTACAAATCCTACTTCTACGATTCCGAAACGTCGTAATCGTAGACGTTCTATACAAAGAGTCGAACCATTTTCTCTTGTTGAGACTCGAGTAGTTACGATGACCGATCAACGTACTATGGCGTAATTGCTCCAAGCACCCACCGAGGGTTACGAGGATGCAATCATTGTTCCCACGATCAACGCGGATAACTTTGAGCTTAAACATGGTTTGCTCACTCTTGTGCAAAATAAATAATTTTTCGGACATGATAAATAAGATCCTCATGCTCACATTCGATATTTCAACAAGATCACTTCTACGTTGAAGTTCCCAAAAGTTCTGAATACATCGATTAAGCTTATGATTTTTCCATTTTCCCTCGAGGGGGCCGCCCAGATTTGGCTCGAAAAAGAATCCCCTCGATCGATTCTTACTTGGGATGATCTTGTTTCAAAGTTTATCAACCAATTTTTCCCTCCCTCCAAAACAACAAACCTTCAAAATGAAATCACCAATTTCTAGCAACGTTTTGATGAATCTTTGCATGAGACCGATTCAAATATATCCTTCAAGCATGGCCACATCATGGTTTCTCGGAATTACATCAACTCGATACTTTCTACAATGCTTTGAACTCTAATGATCAAGATTCGTTGAATTCTGTCGCGGGTGGTAATTTTTTAGACAAAATGCCTCGAGATTGCTTAGCCATCGTCGAGAGCAAATCCAAATTCATTATTCACGAAGCAAAGCGATTGTTTCCAAAGTGAGTACGAGCTCTTCTACCCCTGGTGTTTCACCCGATGTTGCCGAACTTAAAGATATGGTGACATTCTTGCTTCTCGATAAGAAAAGTCAATCCCAAGCTCCCGCTACCGTAAAAGCGGTCAAGGAAAGTTGTGTAACTTGCGGTGGTGCTCATTCTTACCGTAGTTATCCCGCCACCGATGGCAACGTTTATCGTGACAATATTCAAGAATACATTTCACAAGCCGCCGCGGTTAACTACAACCAAGGAAATACCGGTTACCGTCCCTCGATGATTGCAAATCAAATTCGACCTCCCGGTTTTCCTCCCTTTCAAAACAATCAAAGAAATAATCAAAACCGTTACAATCAAAACCGGGGAAATAATTACAACCAAGGTCTAATTTATCAACCCTCGGCTTACCAAGCTCCGACTTACCAAGCTCCGACTTACCAAGCTCCGGGTGTGTCAAAGGATGACTTTCAAAACTACATCAAAGCTAATGATGCGGTTATGAAAAATATGCAAAACCAAAACCAAAACATGCAAAACTAAATGACCAATTTAACGGACATGCTTACCAAATTCATGAATACCAATACCGCCTCTACTTCGGGCTTGGGTTCTCTTCCTAGCAACACCGTTGCTAACCCGAGAGGTGATATAAAAGCCATCACCACCCGAAGTGGAGTTTCTTATGATGGACCTTCAATTCCACCTCTGCCTTCTTCTCTTCCTAAGGTGGTGGAACACGAACCCAAGGTGACAAAGGATATGGTGCAACCAAGCATCGAAAACATCCAACCTTCGGAGGTCCAAGCCCAAAATGATGAGCCCGTTGTTGCTCTAAAGACTAAACCGACCATACCTTATCCTTCAAGGATTAACAAGGAGAAGCTCCGTGAAAAAGAAGATCTTTTAGCTTTGAACTTTATGGAGATTTTTCAGAATCTCCACTTCGAGCTAAGTTTCGCAGATGCTCTCTTACACATGCAAAAATTTGCACCAATGTTTAGGAAGCTCCTTAATAACAAAGATAAGATTCTTGACCTAACCAAAACATCGGTGACTAAGAATTGCTCGGCGGTTATCCTCAAAAAGTTTCCCCAAAAACTTGGAGACCCCGGTAGATTTCTTATACCGTGTGATTTTCCGGAGATAGACGAATGCTTAGCCTTGGCCGATCACGGTGCAAGCATCAACTTAATGCCTCTTTGCGTATGGGAAAAGCTAAATCTCCCAAATTTGACCAAAACCCAAATGATACATGAACTTGCCGACCAAACGATTTCTACTCCAATCGGCATTGCCGAGGATGTTTTTGTGAAAGTTTGAACATTTTTCTTTTCGGGCGACTTCATTGTCGTTGATTATATTGCCGATCCTCAGGTTCCTTTGATTCTCGAGAGACCTTTCATGAGGACGACACGAGATTTGATTGATGTTCACGGTGAACAAATGACCCTTCGACATGATGACCAATCCATAACATTCAAAGTTGGTGATACTAAGACATTCTCCTACAATACTATTGAATCGGTTAACCGAGTCGATGTTATCGACGTAGCTTGTGAGGAGTTTGCTCAAGAAGTACTTAGATTTTCGAACATTTCCAAGAGTGGCAATCCCACCCCAACTTTGGAACCAATCCTTTCTACTTCTCCCCCCTCTCTCACTCCTTTTGAGGGAGGTGACTTCATTTTGGAAGAGATCGAAGCTTGTCTTACTAGCAAATCAATTCCACCGGGAATTGATGATGCCGACTTCGATCCAAAAGAAGACCTTCTCACCCTTGAAAGATTGCTTAATTCTGACCCATCTTCCACCCTCCCTCCGGAAGAACAAAAATTTGAGGAACTTAAGACCGTTGAACCTTCTAGTGATGAACTCCCCGAGCTTGAGCTCAAAGACTTACCACCTCATCTTGAGTACGCGTTTTTGGAGGGTACCGATAAATTACCCGTCATAATCGCTAAAGACTTAAAAGATGAGGACAAGACCGCTCTTCTTAAGGTTCTTAGATCACATAAGCGTGCCATAGCTTGGAAGATTTCGGATATTAAGGGAATAGATCCGAAGTTTTATACTCATAAGATTTTGATGGAAGATAATGTTAAACCCACGGTCCAACATCAAAGATAGGTTAACCCAAAAATTCATGAGATTATCAAGAAAGAAGTTATCAAACTTCTTGAAGCCGGATTAATTTATCCCATCTCTGATAGCCCGTGGGTTAGCCCCGTCCATTATGTGCCCAAGAAAGAGTGGTATAACCGTAATTGAAAATGATGATAATGAATTGATACCTACTCGATTAATTACAGGATGACGTGTATGCATTGACTACTGAAAGTTAAATGATGCCACCCATAAAGATTATTTCCCATTACCGTTTATGGAGCAAATGCTTGAAAGACTCGCGGGAAATGAATACTATTGTTTTCTAGATGGTTTCTCGGGTTACTTTCAAATACCAATTGACCCGAAGGACCAAGAGAAGACCACCTTCACTTTCCCTTATGGAACTTTTGCCTACTGACGCATGCCTTTCGGCTTATGTAATGCTCCGGGTACATTCCAAAGGTGCATGATGGTCATTTTTCACAACATGATCGAGGAAACAATGGAGGTCTTCATGGATGATTTCTCGGTCTTTGGGGATTCTTTCTCTTCATGCCTCTCCCATTTAGACAAAATGCTCAAACGGTGCGAAGACACTAATTTAGTTCTAAATTGGGAGAAATGCCATTTTATGGTAAAAGAAGGCATTGTTTTTGGACATAAGATTTCAAAGTCTGGGATTGAGGTCCACAAAGCTAAAGTTGATGTTATAGCTAAACTCCCTCATCCGACTTCCGTTAAAGGCATTCAAAGTTTTTTAGGTCACGCCGGGTTTTATCGATGATTTATTCAAGATTTTTCTAAAATCGCCCGGCCGATGACCCATCTTCTTGAAAAAGATACCCCTTTTATCTTATCAAAAGAATGTGTTGAATCATTTAAAATACTTAAGAAGAAGTTAACCAAAGCTCCAATTTTAATTTCCCCCGATTGGGATCTATCATTTAAAATTATGTGTGATGCTAGTGATTACGCGGTAGGTGCGGTCTTGGGGAAACGTAAGACCAAGCATTTTTAGCCTATACACTATGCAAGTAAAATGACGGATGCTTAAGCACATTACACCACTATGGAAAAAGAGTTATTAGCCGTGGTGTATGCTTTTGAGAAATTCCTGCCTTACTTAGTCTTGTCGAAGACCATAGTGTATACGGACCACTCGACTCTAAAATATCTTCTTGCCAAGTAAGATGCTAAACCGAGATTGCTCTGATAGATTCTCCTACTCCAAGAATTTGATGTCATTATTCATGATAAAAAAGGAGCGGAGAATCTCGTGGCCGACCACTTATTAAGACTTGAAAATCCACACCAAGATGTTCTCGAAAACAAGGAAATTACCAAAAAATTTCCTCTCGAGACACTTGGTATGGTTACCTTTCGTGGTGATGATAGTACCCCATGGTTTTCTGATTTTGCAAATTACCATGCGAGGAATTTTGTAATTAAAGGGATGTCGTGCCAACAAAAGAACAAGTTTTTCAAAGATGTTAAGCACTACTTTTGGGAAGACCCCTATTTGTTCAAGATTTGTGCGGATCAAGTGATTCGGCGATGTATTTTTGGCCAAGAAGCCTATGATATCCTCATGGCTTGCCATGATGGTCCCACCGGTGGACATCACAGTGCCAACTACACCGCTAAAAAAGTCTTTGATTCGGGATTGTATTGGCCGACTATTTACCGAGATGCCCATGACTTGGTCATATGATGTGACGCTTGTTAACGTCAAGGAAAAATCTCACAAAGGGATGAAATGCCACAAAATGCAATCCAAGTTTGTGAGATCTTTGACGTATGAGGCATCGATTTTATGGGACCGTTCCCATCTTTACGAGGGAACAAGTATATACTCGTGGCCGTCAATTATTCGTCAAAATGGGTTGAAGCGAAAGCGCTCCCCACTAATGACGCCCGAGTTGTTTGCAAATTTTTAAAATCTCTCTTCGCCCGATTTGGGACCCCTCATGCTATCATTAGTGATCACGGTACCAATTTTTGCAATGACCAGTTTGCAAAGGTCATGCTTAAATACGGAATTACTCACCGTCTCTCCACCGCGTATCCCCCATAAACAAGTGGTCAAGTTGAGGTTTCAAATCGTGGTTTGAAACACATTCTGGAAAGGACCGTAGGCGAACACAGTGCTTCGTGGTTTGATAAGTTAGATGACGCCTTGTGGGCCTTCCATACCGCATTTAAGACACCCATCGGGTGGACTCCTTATAAGTTGGTGTACGAAAAAGCTTGTCATCTACACGTCGAGCTCAAGCATAAGGCTTAATGGGCCCTAAAGCATTACAATTATGACCTTGTTACCACAGGTGATCACCGAAAAGTTCAAATGAATGAATTAAATGAACTTCATGATCAGGCCTATGAGAACTCTTTAATCTACAAAAAGAAAACAAAGAGGATCCATGACTCCAAGATCAAGAACCGCATTTTCAACGTTGGTGATCGAGTCCTCCTCTTTAATTCTAGATTAAAGATATTCTCGGGCAAGCTTAAGACCCGCTGGACTAGACCATTCATCGTTACCCAAGTATTTCCTTATGGCACCATCGAGTTATCTCAAACCGATGGGCTAAACTTCAAGGTGAATGGTCATCGACTTAAACACTACTTTGGAGGGGACATACCACCGATGGTTGTACCGGATCTCTAAACCTTCCCTATGGACAACTAAATTCGGGGACGGGTCAAGATTAGTGACCTTAAACAACCACTTCATGGGTGGAAACCCATGCTTATCCTAATATGATATTACTAGTAGTAATGAATAAGTATGTTGTGAGGAGGCTCACCTCTTCCTTTCTCGTGTTTGTGTTATTATCCAGGATTGCCCAGATTTTAAAGCCTCTCGTGCTCGTGGTTTTGTCCTTCGTTCACTCGAGCTTCAAATCCTCAGCTTCATTATGGGAATCCAATATCCTAATCTTATTGACTAACGTTTATCTTTGAGCATACTTAATAAATGGCTTTAGATTTACGTAGAGACCCTTCTTAAAATATTGAGGACAATGTTGAATTCTAGTATGGGGGGATCTATCGATTTGATTGTGCCTGTAGTCGTTGTTTTTACGTAATCCTATTTTTACCACCAAAATACCAATAAATGAAAAACTTTAAAATTTTTCAAAAATAAAATAAGTGTTCACAATTTTGACTTTCCTGCTGGGTAGAATAAGAATAAATTTTGACTCGATCGAGCGTGTTGAGCTCTAGCTTGTCCCTTAACTTTTAGACTAAGCATTCGCGGATCTTTTTATTAAAGATTTTAAATTTGCGAAGAACGAGAAATGATAGAGTTAATTATGAGTTAGATGCTAAACAAAGATTAGTTGGAAATCTTAAGAGCTCATAAGTGTAGTTTGTGGCTTTTTTTCCCAAGATCTCCTAACCGGACTAATAATACGTGCTATTTTCGAAAATTAAACTTAAATCAACAATTATTGATATTGAAACTTTATTAATGTAGTCGACAACATTAATTTATTTAGTCTTAGTTCAAATTTATACTTAAATTTTCTAAAAAAAACTTTTCTCTATATATCGTAGTAATATAAAATATATAAAAAAAAATTTATGAGTAATAATTATAATCTGTGGGATGATAAAAGTTTGCTGCATCTTGCCAGCTCATAACCAATGTTGCAGCCTTCTAAAGAAGACCCATAGTGAGAATAATAATCCGAGACTGATAAAAGTTTGCTGCATCTTGCCGGCTCACAACCGATGTTGCAGCCTTCTAAAAGGTCGAGGATTTTCTTTGTTAAAAGTATAATTATGATAAGTGTGATATATGTGATTTAGTAAATATAGAGAAAATCTCTTTTTCTTAAATTTAAATATGCTTTTGAACTAAGACTAATTCGTTTTAAGATTGTGGTTTTTCTAAATGAATTGTTTTATTAACGAGAAGCCTAAGAATTTTTGAAACCGAAGGTCCGTGAGTTCCGATACTATTCTCTGTGGGGTGTCAAAAGCCTGGTCACCTAAGCCGGTCTCGGATGGGATGTGCCGAGAAGAAAGTCGCTACATGGAACGATCTCGCCTTCAAAATCATAATTCTTGGGTGGAACGTAAAGCAATAGAAATATTGCAATTTTCTTAAAAAAGATTGATCCATGGTTGAAATTCAAAATAAGCACACTAACATAATATATAATAATTGTCGGGAGTAAAAAGTTTACAAGTTGCAAATATGAGTATTGTTAGCATCTTAACTTATATTTAACGGTGATTTCGTTTTTGAGCTTGGTTTGGGACGAGTGAAAAGTCAGGAACGATGAATTTATCCTTTTTGGGCATTTTAGGATTGAAATGCATCTTATTCCGTGACCCTAAAGTTATGAAAATAATGGAAGTCCAAACATTCTAGTTAGTTACTAAAAAGAAAAAAAAAGTAAAAAAAATGAGAAAAAGGAAAAAAAATACAAAAATATGTGTGGGAATAAACGTGAATATTTAAAAATGGTCAAAACTGGGCTTTTCAAAACTTATGAGTCTTTAATTCACTTTGATGAACACTTAGCTACTTTTTGAGGCAACTAGTCGAGGGGGATTGAGATTCTTGGTTTTCTAAAGTGTTTACTTATGGCATTGCGTAAGGACACGACAATAGTTTAGTATGGGGGATTTTGGTATGTGCTTAATTACACATACCATTTATCCATTAAAACGAGCCTAAATGACTAAAAACGGACATAAAATGCCAAATATATGCTTATTTTGCTTTATATACTGTGCAGGTATCAGATATTCACTAAAAGACAAAAATCAAGTCAAACCGGACAAAACCGAGCACGAGAATAGGAAGAGCGTAAAAAGTCAACCAAATCAAAGTCAAAGTCAAAGGCAAAAAGTCAAAGTCAAAAAGTCAAAGTCAAAGACGAAGCCGATATTGAAGAAATGTTAAATGGGCCAACCCGCACCCAAGTTAATGGGCTGGGTCAGCCCATTAATCATTAATTATAAGACTTTAGCTTTTAAGCTTTTATAAAATGCCTAATCCAAAACCCTTATAAACTGGCCCAATCCCAAAGCCCAAACCACTTAACAACCATTAACCATACACCTTTAACCCTCATTACACCAAAGGTCCTTAAACCTTTGCACCGTTAGTCCAAAAGGACTAACAGTGTCAGTCCAAAAGGACTAACGGTGCAAACACATAACTGAATTCAGAGCAAACCCCGTTACCCTGTATCCCAATCAATTTTTCCCGCTAACACTATTGACACGTCTTGTACCGCTCGACTTATGCACCCACAGACAAAACATCATTTTCCCTCAACCCCACATCAAACCCCATTTCATAAAACAACAAGTCCATGTTGGCAATCCTAAATAACCTCATTCGTCTATGATAGAAGACAAGAAATCAAAGGTTGAGATCAATGAACTTAGAGAACACACAAAATTAAAGGCTAGGATTGATTATTGACTTACTCACACAAGAAGCATAGCTGTCTTCTCACTCATAAAAGAAACACATCTTGAAGAACCCAAAACCTTAGTTTTCTCTATAAATAGGATCATTGTAAGCCTTAAAAGGCATCTAGTTTTAGCAGCTTATATTTAATATTTTTAGCTTATTGTACTTTTATTTAAAAGCTTTGTACTATTTTATTCAAGTTTAATGAAATCTAAGTTTTTATGTTAAATCTGTTTTTAAGTTAATGTACTTTGTGTTTTGAAAACGTTTTATACGCTCACATAAGCTCTTTTTAACTCATACTTAAGTTGTTAACTTAAGCACTATAAGTTTTTCCATAACTTATAGTTTTTAAGCCATTTACCAAAAATCACTCAAAAGGCTAAAAGGGGATGATAAGCCAAACCTGGATGGGCTTATAGGTTTCACTAGCTTGTCTTTGACAAGCTATAGCTTGTAGATCAGCTTATTATAAGCTTATTTGCCCTGTTTTGAGCAAGGGCTTCTGTAAGTTCTTTATTTTCAAGTTAGCTTAAAGACTGCTTATTGCTTATTTCTTGTTTAGATTTTCTTAGTTATGCTAATTATGTCTCATGATTGCTTACTAGTTGTAGTTTTCAGTTTATATTTCCTTGTTCATGTTTTTCATTAAAACTGCCTAATTTAGCTTTAGTACTGCTTATCTTTGTTTGCTTATTTTAAGTAATTATCTGTGGTTGGAGTTTGTCTAAGATTGCTTATTATTCATTGCTTACCATCTGTTTTTAAAGAACTTGGCTTATTTGAGTTTAAATCAGTTTAAAAATGGATTGTGATAACTTAAAGGGGTGTTTGGGTTAAGAGGCAAAGTGGGTCAAATTATGTTTAAAAACTGTTTGGGTCACTAAGCTAACTTATGCAAGCTTTTTTTTAGTCATTCTAATATGTTTTTAAGAGTTTTAAAGTCTTAAAGTGAGTTTTGAGGTTTAATTTATAAGGTGTTTAAATCTGTGGTTTCAAAAATAGATTTATATAGCTTATTTGATTAAGACTTTTTGTTAGGAAAATATTGTAAACAGACTTAATACTGTTAGTATTAAAGTTATGTTTGTTAGTTAAAGTTAGTACTGATAGACGAATAGTTAGTACTGTTAGTATAGATGTTAAGTCTGGTAGAGCAAGTTAAGTCTGCCAGCATTAACTTAAGTCTGGCAGTATTATAGTTAATACTGCTTGGTCAGACAGTTAAGTCTGTTGTAATTTTAGTAATAGTTATCAATTAGCGTTGATTTAGGAAGAGATAAGCATTATCTCTTAACGCGTTTAGGGTTCCTTAAGTCTATAAAAGGAACATAGAATAGTATTGTAAAGAAACGAGTTGATTGAGAATTCACAATCAAATAGTAATAGTAATAGCAAAGCCTTTTTCATGGCTTATATGAATTTCAAAATCCTTTTTCTTTACTGATTATTGTAGCCCATAGGACAAGCTTGACTTGCATATAAGTCATTAAGCCATAAGGATCGCTTAACTAGCTTAAAAATAAGCTAGAAAGTGTCCCTAGGGATGTTTGGCTAACAATTTTAGCCAAACTTCTTATTTGCTTATTTGAGTATTTTAGCTTTTAGTTTTGCTTAATGTGTGTTTTTATTTGCTTATTAGGTTAGGTTTTAGGCCCTTGTAGCTTATTGCTCTATGTGTTTTGCGCCTTTTATATAACCTTTTTTTGCAAGTTTTAGCGTATGGATAATGCTTTTAGTTTTACTTTAAGTTAAATTTGTCGTAATGCCTTTTTAAAACGCTTTTCCCAGCTTATTTCTAGCTGTTATTGATTCTTATATGCTTATTAGGACTAGGGTATAAGTTGTCAATAGCTTATTTGCTTTTCCTTAGCTTATTTAGCCTTAAAAAGCCAAACAATTTAGGCCTTAAGCATTTTTAGTTCTTTTTAGGTATACTGTCACTTATTTCAGCTTATTTATGGCTTATCATAAGCTTTTATAAAAAGTCATTTCACAAAAGTTGCTTATTTTTAAGTTATTAAGCTTTTTCAAAAATAAAAAACGAGGGAAATTGGGAAGTCATGGGTGACCAAGGCTCGAACCCGTGACCTCCACAACCTCAACCCCGTTTTTAACAATACGACCTCCATACAACCATGCACCTTGGGACTTTTCAGGTTATCCTTTGCATAATTAAATATATAACACCTTTTTAGTCATTTTAGCTTATCAGCCCATTTTTGCTTATTTATAGCTTATTTCAATAAGCTGTAGAACTCGTTTTATTTTTCCTAGGTTTAGCTTACTCTTAAGTACTTTTTGTGATTTTTTTAGATTTTTATAACGTAGTTTAATATTTTTAATATTTTATTTAGATTAAAACTGTTTTAATCATTATAAAATATATATAAAGTCAAAAAAAATATATTTCTTTTTTTTTAAATTTTCTTTTATCAGTTAGGATTTATAAAAATTTAATTTTCATTTGCAGGGTTAAAATTTTAGGATTTGGGTTTTAAAGAACAGGTTTTGATTCCCGTTATCGTTTTTAGGTTTTAATCTTTAATTGCTTTCGTTTTTAGCGTGCCTTTACTTGTTTTAGCATATTATTAGTAGAAATAAAAAACCAAATCCAATTTGTGATATTTAAGCATTGTTCCATAAACGTTACCTCGATTTTCAAATTCGCACCTCGTCGGGAAACGACCCGGGAAAGTTTTTTTTTTAGGGTTTTACTTTGGGTAAAAGTAAATATCCTTTTAAAAGCCTTACGGAATATTTATCTCTTACTATTATTGATATTTTGGGACTACTTATTATATATTTATATTTATATTATATATATATATATTAAGAAATCTTGTGATTAGAGCCACATTAAACAAGATTTTTAAAATAAATTGTATTTTAAAACTTGAATCGATCTATATGGAATCGGAAAAAAATATTAGAAGGGCTACAATCTATGCAAAACCACCATATTTGAAAGTGAATGGATTGTGTTTATTAGAAAAATAGTATTCGAAACTTATGTGAAAGTCAAAGATCTTGATTCTTTGGGCATGTTATTGCCGATGGTTTGATTTTCCTCCTATTCAAAACATAATCTCGAAACTAAAAAAGGATTGAAGTTGTACTCTTTTCATAAACAAACGTGATCTTAAAAAGAAAACTTGCAAAAAATAATGAAGCTAAAATGGTAATTGATAATGCTTTGCCACGTAAAGAATACGAAAGAATTTTTATGGTCCAAAACCCGACAAAAGATATTTAGGATACTTTATTAATCTTCATCCAAAGGATATAATCAAATCAAAGCTAACAAAATCAAGATATTCTTGTTCAACAATATGAACAAATTTTTATGATTTTCAGAAGAGGACGTCAATTAGATAATGCAATTTTTTTAAATTTAAAACGTATTATTAATAGTTAAAAGCAACTTTGGATGAAGGTTTTTCTTGAAAGAATGTGTAGAAAATTTTCTTAGGAATTACATCCAAAATGGGGGGGGGGTGGTGGGTGCGGTGGGACAGATGTGAAGTCACGGTGATTGTAGAATAAAAGCATCTAACAACCTTACCTCTTGAAGAACTTAATTGGAACATTGAAGTTTATGAAGATGTAAAAAGAAAAGATTTTGAAACGGCCAAAAGGCAGAAAGAACAAAGTAGATTCTTGCTTTAAAGGTGGGGTGGAAAAGGAAGTAATGTGATGGAATATAGCTCAAGTTATCCGATAGTGAAAAGACGACAGGTATGCTATGGCCGTAAAGGAATTCAAGATAATTTTTCAAGAGACGAGATATTTTTGTAAGAAAACCTCGAGGCGATAGAAAAATATTCAAAGAAGTAGAATGATGGTTATGGTAAAAAGTGAAAGGAAAATGTTTTAGATGTGGTTGATCCAAATCACCTCATTGGTGATTGTTCAAAGCCGCCAATGACAACGATCAAAGAAGGAATATATTGGCAGGAGAATGATTAGCGACAATGAAGACGATGAAGTGGAAAAAAGAATAAGATTAAAACTTGTCTTGTAGCTCAAGCGCCCGATGAAATATGCTTAGGAATAAACTTGGAACCCAATGAGTGGATTAAAGATAGTGGATGCTCAAAACACATGACCGGTAATCGAAAGTTGTTTTCTTCATACAAAGCGTACAACGGAGGAAACGTAATTTTTGGGAGCAACTTGCGCGGTTAAAAATCCATAGGCAAAGGTAGATTTCTCAAGACTCCCTAATAATTGAAAATGTTGAGCACGTAGATAACTTAACATATAACTTGCTTAGTGTAGGTCAAATATGTGATAATAAATGCAAAGTAATATTTACCGAACACGATAGCGAAATAATCAAAGACGAAAAGGTTATAGGTAAAGGAATTAGGAAAGGAGGAATATATGTAATGAAACTAGGAAATAAACCGGAAGACAAAATATGCCTTGCAACATTAGACGAAAACTCCACACTATGGCATAGGAGATTAGGTCACGCTAATATGCAACTAATTCAATCATTAGCATCTAAAGAATTAGTTAGAAATCTACCCAAACTTAAATACGACCGACATTTTTGTGATGCTTGCAAAATTAGAAAGCAAGCTCATGCAAGTCACAAGGCTAAAAATATAGTTTCAACAACTAGATGCTTAGAACTACTTCACATGGATTTGTTTGGCCCTTCCGCCATACGAAGCTATGAAGGGAATCGTTATACCTTAGTAATCATAGACGACTATTCTCGATTCACATGGACTAGATTTTTAGCAAATAAAACCGAAGCCTTCGAAATATTTAGTAAAATGATCCAAAAAAAATTAGGATGTTCCATTGTATCAATTAGAACGGATCATGGTCGGGAATTTGATAATGAAGTACAATTCAGAAACTATTATGATTTAAATGGGATATCTCACAATTTTTCCGCTCCTCGTAGTCCACAATCTAATGGGGTAGTAGAAAGTAAAATCGCACTCCACAGGATATAATTTTGGAACATGTTAAAATAACAATCTATTCCTCAAAGTTTTTGGTGTAATGCGGTCGATTCGTCAACAATGTATATTTTTAGAGGTTCCATTAGACGTATTTTAGGAAAGAATCCCTAAGAGTTTGTTAAGAGGTAGGAAACCAAAACCTTAAAGATTTTAGAGTTTTCGGAAGTATATGCTTTATTCTAATACAAAAGTATTAACTTCACCAAGTTCGACCCTCCAAAAGTACGTACGAACTGTTTTCCTAGGATATTCGCAAAATAGTATAAGCTTACATTTACTTACAAACAAACATTGAAAGTTGAAGGAGTCGTTAAATGTAACTTTCGATGAATAATCCACCGCCTAAAACATCACATTGGAAGATGATGAGTTGGTCGGAAGAAAGATGCTTTGAGGTTAGTAAAACAAAACCATAGGCTATGATCTTGAAGCTTGTCATTAGGAATATATTCAAATTGTAAATATTAAAGATCTAAAACTCATCCCCTAGAAAACTTATTGGTAATCTAAATCAAAGATACTCTTGGTCGTAAGTCAAGACAAAATTCAATTTCTTGTGCTTTATTTCAAACAATAGAACCTTAAAATATTAACGAGGCATTAAAAGATGAAATTTAGGTAATGGCCATGCAAGAGGAACTAAACCAATTTAAAATAAATAATGTTTGGGAACTAGTCCCAAATCCCATGGATATGACCATTATAGGAACAAAATGGGTATATAGAAATAAACTCGATGAAAATGGCATCGTAACTTAGAAACAAAGCTAGGTTAGTCGCCCAAGGTTATAATCAACAAGAAGAAATTGATTATGATGAAACATATGCACCCGTAGCTAAACTAGAGTCTATAAGAATACTTTTGGCTTATGCTTGCGCACTAGACTTTAAATTATACCAAATGGATGTGAAGAGTGCATTCCTTAACGGTTTTATCAACGAGGAGGTTTACGTGGCACAACCTCCGGGATTCACTCCGGATTCATTACTTCGTAAAACCTAATTAGTCTAAGACTTAAAAAACTTTATGGTCTAAAACAAGCCCCAAAAGCTTGGTACGATCGATTAAAAGCCTTTCTTATTAAACATGATTACTCCATGGGAATGGTAGATAACACACTCTTCACTAAAAAGAAAGACTCCAACCTCATTATAGTCCAAATATATGTTGATGACATTATATTCAGATCAACTTGTCAGAAATGTAGATGACTTTGCCAAGATCATACAGATGAGTTTGAAAATGATAGGCATGGGGGAACTTAATTTTTTCTTAGGATTACAAATAAAATAGATTAGATGATAGGAATAATTTTTTAATCCATAAACATATATTAAGGAAAGCTTAAGTGAAATTATGACTAAAGACTCTAAGCCAATAAAAACCCTATGTTCTAACTCTATGGCGAAAACCAACTCACAGAGACGAAGAGGTGAATCCGTAATAAATACAAATATAGAGGCATGATAGGTTGTTTAGTGTTTGCCTTTGTGCACGCTTTCAAGAGGATCCCAAAACCTCTCACCTAGAAGCGGTTAAGCGTATCTTCCGATACATTAAAGGCACTACGCATTTAGGATTATGGTATCCTAAGGGATCCGGCATAGAAACAATAGTGTATGCGGATTCGGATCATGCGGGAGATTACGTAGATCGCAAGAGCACTAGTGGTGTTTGCACGTTATAGGATATTGCTAACATCTTGGTTTTCGAATAAGCAAACCGCTCTTGCCATCTCCACAACCGAAGCGGAATATGTAAGCGTCGGAAAGGCATGTCAACAAGCTTTATGGATAAAACAAGCTCTCATAGACTATGGCGTTAGGATAAACGACATTCTAATAATGTGTGATAACAAAGGGGCTATAGACTTAAGTAAGAATCGTTGTAAACAACCCTCACGAACAAACACATTTGAGATTCGCTAAAAACATCACTTCCTTCGCGATAGATGTTCAGAAAAAGGGAATAATCTCTAATAGAAAAGGTCTCATCGAAAGACAACATAGCTGAATATTACTTACTAAACACTTAAACGTGAGCCATTAACAACTTGACGTCGAGGTCTAGGATGATGGAAACAAATTGATTAAGTATTTCAGCATAATAAATAAATGATAAACATCATCATGAACCATTTGTCAAAAAATTGAGAAATTTTTTTTTCTCAACAGGTGGTGGTGGCCCCCTTAATTCATAAAGGGCGGCCCCCTTAATTTTAAAGGGACCACCCAGACTTTAAGGGGACCACCCACCTGAATGACAATTTTTTTTCTTTTTTCTCTTTGTGTCTAGGTTTCTATTTTACACAAAAACACAAGATTGGGAAAGTTTTATAAGCAAACTTTACCAATTCTTCAATCTAAATGCATAAACTCATTATACATAGGTATACAATAGTCCCATCTATTACATCTAAAAATTCTTCTCAACAACTAGGAAGCACATAAAAATCAAGTTTCATATATTGTTGAAGATATGCTAAGAACAGTTTTACATATTCATAAAGGTTTCACTTACTTGTTTCAAAAGTATATAATCTAATATATATTTTCGACAATCTTGATTGAGCAAAATTAAATCAAGGAGCATTTGAATATTTCTTATTTTACATGTCCTTAGTGTCGAAATAATCGTCACTCTACAATTTGGTCGCACTTAGGCACACACTAGTGTTTGCACAAAAATTTGGTTCGTTTTTAACTTAACCCTCTTGTTAAGAAAAATTCTTTGTGCATTATATCTAGTTACTATTTCATATGTTCTTCACTCTTTTGGTCTTCTATTCATATATGAGTATATGCCAAAATTATATGAAATAGTTTTATCCTACATCTTGTCATACATATGTAGAATGCCTAAATGCTTAATTTCTAAGTGCTAAAAAACTAAAATGTCATAAAAGGACTGACTTGCTGCAAATTAACCAACCATAACAGAAACCGCTCAAACAAAATTTTGTGAAAACGTTTTTGGAAAATCTAGGAAATAGCAGTAGGCGGCCCCCTTTAATCATTAACGAGCTGCCCCCTTTATTCCTTAAGGGGACCCGACCCCTAATTAAGTGACAGCCCTATCATGACATGGGTAAAACAGTAATTTTCTGTCCGTTTTGACCAAATACCACCTCTATACTTAGCTATTGTTTCCCAAAATTCACAATATTTCTTGGGATTTGATCCTTTAAAATGTTTCATTTTTTCTATTTTCCGAATTTAAACCTTTCCTCCTCTATATAATAACATCCCTTCAACCATCATCATCACAATCATCCTCACCAATACATCTCCTAACAAACCACATCCAACCATCAAGGGGTAGCCAAAATGAGTGTGAAACCCATTTGGATAGGAAGAAACCAAACTTGCAACATATCTAATGCGCCAAATGCAAATTTTTTCCACCAACAACAATCCAAAACCACTCACATCCTCATACATTAACCATCTCAAGAAAATAATCACCCCAATCAGCATACTAAATCTCCTTACATCAATGGACACTACTACACACCACAAACTTGTCTCACATCCTCCATTCCCCAGCTCACCCCTCAATTCACATGTTACTCACACACTCAAGCTCTAGCCTTAAAGTGACAACCAAACACAACACACACCACCCTATCTCCAAGTTGAGAAAGCCAAGTTGATGACATATCAACTACAAGACCTATCAACCCTTTTAAGCCATGCAACGATCTCTCTCAACCCCAAACAACATTCCCTCATGCACCTTACTCTCCAAACCTATCACACAACCCTCAACAATAACCAAGTTGAAACCATGTTGGGTTAATTTCCTGCTTGTTGCACTTCACTCAAAAACAATTCTTTGCTTTAATTGAGGATAACAATTAGATTGAATTCCTCCTCACAACGACTCATCCACCACCATAGAGTTTAAAGAGATTATCCATCATAACCGCCCTCCGCTCAAACTCTCCAAACCAACTAACCTCATAACTGCCTCCAAATAAAATCATCAAACCCTTTTGTGTCCGCAAGCAAATCAAAATTCCTTCTATGGCTATTAGGATTTTTTCTTTATGGTATAATAAGCCTCTAAAGCATATTTGTTTTTTATGAATGCTTTGTGTTGTTCACACACATTGTCCTAAATGAATGAATTATCTTTTCTTTGATGTTTGCTTGCACATGTCATATATTTCCCTTCCTTCTTGCTACATGTTTAGAAATATTTTTATAGTTTCTAAACTCATTTTTGAAGCCAAGAAACTTCCATAGCTTGAATTCCTTGGTGCCCTCGAACGAGGGGGAGCACACATCAAGGGGGAGCATTTATTCCGTTGATTTTACTAGCAACTCTTGACGATGCCTTTTTGATTTTACAAAAAGGGGGAGAAATGACTAAAACCACTAAATACTTGTTTAAAAAATAATTTTAACATCATGAGTTTTTTTTAAATTGTTGTAAACATCAAAAAGGGGGAGATTGTTGATAAAATATATAATGCCCTAAAAATATTACTAATATTTATCACAACTTAACGTTTTTTATAACACAAAATATAAAAACGTTCAATGTAAAACAATACCCGTAAACAAGTAATTAGTAGTAAATTTTCATTGAAAATTAATCACAATCACGGGTATGAATAAATAAATGCTTAATGCATTTATGATCCAAGAAATTTTAATTATTCAACTCACACTTTAATAAAATGTTGTAAACATTTTTATAAACATTACATCCAAAATATTTTCCTACAAATAAAAAAAATGTTTTTATTCAAAAAAAAAAAAACCACCCCATTTTGAAATTCAAATTATTTGGACCTAAAAAAGCAGAAAGTTCTAAAAAATTTCTCCCCTACACAAAATTAAAAATGGGAGGAGCTCAGCCTATAGGGCGCACCCCATAAATACACAGGCGCCCCCTAAATTTAAGGTGAACCACCCAACCTATTTAAGTGTGGACCACTCATAGACAGCGCTCCTCCAGTTTGTTCCAATTAATCCTGTTCCTGTAGCTATGAAATCACCTAGTATAGCTACCTATAAGATCATCAAGCAAGGAGAAAAAGGAGTGTACCAAATAGTTAGGGAAGATGGAACTGATATAGTGTACATTAATTTTGGTGCTATGCTGAAGGATATATCTAGAGATGATCTTACTGAGTTATATAGGATTGTAATGAATAGATATGGGATGGATGGACCAGAGGATGAGCTAGAGAAGGTATTTTGGAAGTATTTAAAGAATATGTTTGAAGAACCTCTTAGTACAGATCCTATTTGGAGTTTGTTAAGTCAGCAAAGGATCATAAGTTGGAGATATTATGATACCTGTAGAGTACACTGTTTGAACTTGGAGTCAATGGATATATATATGTTAATTGAAAGAAAATATCCTTTATCTGCTGAGATATGCAAAATTATGCTAAATAAGAAACTTTAAGGAGGAAAACCATATGAGGATTGCTATAAAATGTTGAAAATGATGGAAAAGCAAGCTGGTATTAGGAAGTAGTAAAGTTTGAAGAGTTAGAAGTCTAGGATGGAGATAAGAAGGATAACACTTGGTGGAGGTGCTATGCACTAACACAACAAATGGTTATCAGTTCACCATGTCTAACCGACATAAGGACTGGCTAGTCCAGGAGCAAACGGCTCTTGGTAAAGACTTCTCAAATCCGTTCTATGGTTGACAACTTGCAAATAAGTTGTATGGTTTTCAACTCACCATATCTGTTTAAGTGAAGAGTTGGCTAGCCCACAAGTTTATGGTTTGTGGTAAAGGCTGTGGAAAAACCATAACTAGTCCATAAGATTATGACTTATGGTAAAGACAAATTATAAATCCATATTAGATGGTTGACACTTTACGAAAAAGTGGATGGTATGTCAACTCACCAAGTTTCAAGTACAAAGAGTTGACATGGTTATCAATCCACCATAGAATTTACCTTTTCTAGGTGCCAAAGGATTGACTAGCCCTGAACAAACGGCTACAGGTAAAGGCATATCAAATCCGTTTATGGCTGTAATGGTTTGCCAAAACCATATGGTATTCAACTCACCAATGTTTAATGTACTGAGAGTTGAAATGGTTTTCAGTCAACCATGGACATGCACCTTTCTGGTGGCCAAAGGACTGACTACTCCAAAGTGAATGGCTAACTGGTAAAGAGACATCAAATCCATTTAAAATTTTCAATGATTCACCTCTCACATGAGTTAACACACCTAGAAGTGATGAGAATAGCCTAAAACTATAGGATTTGATGTACATATAGTTAAATGTTGCTGATATAAAGGATTGTTGAAGAGCTTTGAAGAATAGTTGCTATAGAGATCAAAAAGAGATGATTTGAAGTATTGCAAATCAAGAATAATTCAAAGAATTCTATTTACAACATCCTCTGGAAGCTTAAAATAGTTTAAAGTGAAGATCAGGAATATATTGAAGGAACTTAAAGTTTACAAGTGAAGATCAAGTTAGGGGAGGATTGTTGGGAAATAGATTGTAAAAGACTTAATACCGTTGATTATTAGTGTGACGAGATAAAGCAGTATCTCTTAACGCGTTTAGGGTTCCTTACAGTCTATAAAAGGAACATAGAATAGTAATTGTAAAGAACGAGTTGTATTGGAATTCACAAGCAAAATAGAAAATAGTAAATAGCACGTTTAGTATTTTGTCTTGATGTGTTTCAATCTGGTATAGATATTGATATTTCCGCGTCAAGATTTATATTCAAGTCATATCGTCTTATAGGCTCTTTTGGATTTACCAAAGACATCAGTCGTTCAAGGCTCATTCAGATCCTTTTATAAGGACCTACACTTTTTAAATTTGCTTTTTAAGTGTTGTTTTACAAATTATATAAACAAGATTTGGTTAATGTGCAATTTGAAAGTTGTGTTTTTAGTAAAAACTTGTCAAGTGTTAAGTTTTTTTTAAAGTTTACTTATTTAGGCAGATTCAGAACTTAATTATTAAGTAGTGTTAGGTTGTTTTGAGGGTTCTGAAAATGTTCTTACATATCTCTTTTGGTGTATGAACTTGATCTGTTTATGAGCTTATTTTTGGTTTTGAAACTGTATTTACTTGCCTTAAAAATAGGCCCTGCAGTTTTGCTTTTGTCTTTTCAAAAACTTGAAAAACTCAGATCATACTGAGTAAACAGCCCTTTTCAGTTAGCTTTTTCTTTGCCTATTTAGATTTTAAAATGTTTTTCTCTGAGCTGTTTTGAGTAGCATATAATATAAGCTTATTAAGATTTTGCTAAGTCAATAAGCCATAAGGATATATTTGGTGCTTAAAATTAAGGCCCAAAAGTGTCCTCATTGGGCTGTTTAAAGTAGTTTTTTTGGTCCCTAGTTTGCTATAATTTGCTTTTCTTCCTGAGCCTTTACTATTGGCTTTAATGGATTTGCTTTAGTTATGTTTAGATTTGCTTATTAGGATAGGTTTAAGTGTTGTTAGCTTATTTAGTTTAGATTAGAGCTTATTTAAGCTTATTAGCACTTTTAGTTTAGGATTTTAAGTATAAAAGTCTGTTAAATGAATCTGTCAGTTTAAGCTTAGTTTAACTCATTTTATTTGCTTATTTTATGTACCATGGTTGCTTATTAGGCATAGCTTATTGTCTGTTGTTAGCTTATTTTCTTTTTCATTAGCTTATTAAGTCTAAAAAAGGCCAAAAGTTTAGCCCTTTAAATCTTAGTGTAAAAAGCCAAAACTGTCACTTATTTTAGCTTATTTCAGGCTTATTCATAAGTTTTCATAAAAAGTGCTTTTATAAAAGTTGCTTATTTTTAAGTTATAAAACTTTTTCAAAAAGAAATTTTCAAAAAAAAAAAAACCAGGGAAATTAGGAAGTCAAAGGTGAGGCTAGGCTCGAACCCTTGAACTCAACCAACCTCAACCTGATTTTAACACATCACACACAACCAACTCGCCCTTGGGACTTTTCTGGTTATCCTTTGCATAATTAAATATATAATACCTTTTTAGTCATTTTAGCTTATCAGCCCATTTTTGCTTATTTCTAGCTTATTTAAATAAGTTGTTTCACCCTTTTTATTTTTCCTAGGTTTAGCTTACTCTTAAGTACTTTTTGTAATTTTTTCAGATTTTTTATAAATAGTTTAGTATTTTTAATATTTAATTTAGATAAAAACTATTTTTAATTCATATTAAATAAAATAAAAGTCAAAAAATATAATTTTTTTTTCTAAAATTATTTTTAATCATTTAGGATTGTTAAAAATTAAATATTGGCATTTTAGGGTTAATATTGTAGATAATTTAGATTTTTAAAGAACGGTTATTTGATCCCGGTTTATCGTTTTTTAGGGTTAAAATATTTAATTTGCTTTAGTGTTTAGAAGCGTGCCTTTACTGTTTGCATTTTAATTATAGAAAATAGAATCCAAGATCAAATATTGACCATATCAAACACGCGATCAAAAATGAACCTCGATTCTTCCAGATTCGCTCCACGTCGGGACACGACCTAGGGAAGTTTTTTTTTAGGGTTTTACTTGGGACAAAAGTACCTTTCCTTTTATAAAAAAGCCATCTTAGAAATACTAACTCTCTTACTCTTCTATTAATGGATATGACCTATTGTATATTTAAATTAGATAATTTTTTTATATATACTAAAAGGATACAAGTCACCTTTTATTCAACAATTTAGGGGTTATTGGTTCCATATCAATTTTAAGCATCTCTGGATCACTAGGGTGTTTTGAAACATCATTATCAACTAGAGCTTTTCCTTTGAGTTTCCTTAAATCATCCTTGAGAGCTGTAATTACCAAAACTTTTTCTTGAAGACTAGCATTTAAATCAGAGATTTTCGCAGACTTTAGATTGACTTGATTAATTAAATCATCACATTGTTCTTTTGATCTAAAAAAAAAAAAAGAAAAAAAAATAAAAAAAGAATACCTGCTGGTTTAATAAATCAGCTCATATAGTTGCTTATAGGTCTGTATCAAATGCCCATTCTCAGCAAAAAGCTTTGACACCCTATGATCCAATTCAATATTTATTGTTTCAATCTCTTCTAAGTTATTTTTAATCTTATCCTCATTCATTTTCTACTTAGAGATTTAATTTTCTCTTTCAACTTCTTTATAACCGTGTCTTTCTCTTGGGACTGAGCTTTCAATTCATTTAATTCAAACAATTGATCAAAACTTGGAGCACTTTGATTTGAAACAGAATTGTCCCTTTGAAAAATTTCCTGATTAAGTTGAGTATCAACTTCTAAAGAGATGTAATGTTTTTCAAGAGTGGTAAAACTTTTGAACAGTTTATCGTAAATCTCTTTTTCAATGAAATCCCGTTTGTTGAGAAGCCCAGTCTCAAGTTTGAGACACTTTTCACATTCATGCACATTTACAGAAGCTTTATCCATAGAGAAATTCACAATCATGTTCACAATATCTTTGCTAATGACTTATTCCAATAGTCGTTCATTTTCGTTCAAAACTTAATTCATTTTAACTTTAAATGTTTTTGACCTCAGAACGATGTTTTTCCGACAGCCTGTTCCATTTGATGAAAGATCATTTTGGACCTTCAGAAAGTTCTCAACCAAATATTTGATTTAACGTGTCAAATAAGTGTCCTTCAGAGCTTATTACAAATGGAATTGTTCATCCTAAAACAAGCTTTTGTATGTTCGAACCCCTACGAGTCCCTTAGGTGATAGCTTGGCAGTGGTTCTTTTCGTTGACAACATGTCAAAACCAGCAATATTGTGTTTAAGTTTTCTTCAAACTCGATTTTAACCAAGCTGACATTATGAAAGGTTCTTTGTGAACCGTCAACTTTGGTGGGTCTACAAAAAGAGTGGGTTCTTCAGAATTCACAGAGAATTCTGAGACCAAAAGGCTTGTTCAGCAGATAATTCAGTTTGTGGAACAAATCGTGTTTCAAAATCTTGAGAAAGTTGGTTAAGAACAGCATAATCGACTGGTGTAGTATTGACTTTCTTTTCTAACATCATAGGATCCTTTTGTTTTAAAAGCATTTTTGAACGACTCTCTTCAGCAAGCATTAGGGTCTCTTCGGAGTCAGGAATCACAATAGCACTCGTATTCTTAATGACATTACCATCATAAAGCTTTGGTTCCAACTGCTGAGCTTTCTTCAGATAGAAAGGATTTTGAAAACCTAGAGCTTGTTTAGTGGTATGATCATAGAAAAACTGAGGTTTCGTCAACATGTGAACAGTTTGTGCAGATTGATCTCTTTTAAAAACAATATTATCTAGCTGTTTGATCTTCTTTTCTAACACAATCTCTCTATCGATGTTCCTAGATTCTTCTTTCTTAAAATCATTTTTGAGAAGAGTAATTGTTTGCATTAAAGATTCCTTTTCTTTTAAATGTTCAGAAAGAGTTTGTTTAAGACGATCAATCTCTACAGACTGTGCACTTGAATCTGAAACGTTATCATTACTCTTTAAATCAACATTTTGTCCTTCTTTCAAAACTTTAACTTGTTCCTTATATCTTTCAAGCTCGGCAGTTAAAGTATCATTGACACTTTTATTGTCCAGATTTATCTTGGTACAGTTAATCACTTGGGATTTTAGTTGTTCAATCACAGATAATATCATTGCATCTTGTTGTGCAGATGAATTAGAATTCGGAACAGTTGCTTGTTGTGATTATTTCACATACTGAGAATAAGGAATGATATTGCTATCACTGGTTATTTTAGTCTCTGAATTATTCACAACACTCGACTGTTCAGAAGACGGCATCGCCTGCACAACTTGATTCATCAAGTTGTTATCCACATTATCATGATTGTTTACCTCAGCGAGACCATCTGAACCATAATGAGATAAATTCGCCATGAGAGCAACTTTGGCAGTGTTGAGTTCATCACAATCAGAGTCATATGCATCCAAATCGTCAGCTTGATAAGCAGCATTGTGTAATGACAGTCTGTGTGGCTTGACCTTCTGCAATTCCTGGATCTGCCAAAAATGATAGTTCCTCCTCATGTAGAATTTGACCATTTGCTTGAGCTTGAACCGGTAACACTTTATCCTTAAACCAAGTAAGCATGAAGCTGATCAATGTTAGTTGTGTGCAAATCCCGAACCAGTTTGACATCTGTCACAAATTTGCTCCACTCTAGAGGAAGAGTATTCAAAAACTTAGTGTTCACTTGAAATTGTTCTAGTTTCATATTGATGACATCAAATAATGTCTATTTTATAGCATCATTTATCCCACGATATTAACCCATTTTGTATAGTTATTGCAAAGAATTGTTACTTAATCGTTTATATTTGAGAATTGCAGTAATTATGGAGTAATTGGTGAAACATAGCAAAAGGCGCGCATTCTGGAGCTTAAATAAAGATATTTTAAAGATTACTATTCTGAAGACCAATACGCCGTATCCATCAAGAAGATACGGCGTATCCGTGCCTGCACTCACCAAATACCACAGAAGATTAAAGAGCAATACGCCGTATCCAGAGAGACTCAATACGTCGTATCGAAGATATAGTATGTGAATATTCTGGAAGATATTAAACGTGGTCCCTGCTCTAAGAAATACCCAATACGCCGTATCCAACCCATTGGATACGCCGTATTGAACCGACTTCCAGACATTATAAATAGAAAACTCAAAAACGAGTTTTAAGTGTGCTAAATCATATTCTCGATACCTAAACCACAAAAGTCGATTTTCAGAGAGAAATATAAAATAAAAAAAACAAAAGAAAAAAAAAAATAAAAATAAACATCAAAAAAAAAAAAACCGCTACACCAAATAATTTATAAAAAAATAAAAAAAATAAAAGCCAAACTCCCTACCACAACTCCCCTAAAAAAAAAAACACCAACCTCCAAACATCAACCTAAAAAAAGAGCAGAAGATGGTCGAGCAACATATTCAATTCCATAGGAGACATCGTGTAATTCCATATACTTTTGTAATCATTCAGTTTTTGGTATCATTCGTTAACTTGGTTAGTTTACCTTGGCTAAATTATTACTCTTGTATTTATTATGACGTTTGAAGGCTAATACCTTCGGGTATTAGCCATTATTATGAAGATCTGAATGTTTGGTATTTGTTTATATCGATTTCTTGATTTATCGTTGAGTGCTTGTTTATGTTTATCAATTTATACTTGTTTACGCGCTTTTGTATGCGACCTATCATTCAACTGGATCTAGCAAAGTGGACCAAGCGGATCTAGAGTCCGGGATAGCTCTCCATATAGTAATTTATACATCTAGAATAATAGTTACACAAGTATTGTCCTTCTAAGTCTGTGTCTAGGATACGCTTCGGGCTTAACTAGTTAATTGGATATTGCCGATGGTTTATTGATCGTGTTGACTAGCAGGTGACCTAGATAATTCAACAAATAACGTTCTGATTCCATTGGATAGTTGGACAAGTGGACTACTAGTGTATAGATTGCCATTAAGCGGTAAGTGGGTAAAGTCTCTATGAGCTAGGGTTTAACAAGATCACCATTGCTTTAATCCCTAAGATAGATTATAATCAGCAAATAAGGATGCTTTATGCGGATGCTTTAATTGTGACAGAATTAATGTGTCTAGGTCTTAGGATGATGTAACGCCTAAGTCTTAAGAATGATATGCCACCTCGAGAGAAGAAATCATTGCACTTAATAAACAAACCAACGTTCTAATCGGATTAATAATGGTTAATACAGTTTTCTTATATAAGGTTCGACCGCTCTTTTATCTTTTGTTAATTAGCTTGTGTGGGTAACAGTTTCTTGAATTGATTGTAGTCACCAACCAAACCGTGCCAGTCTCTCAGGCTGAAAACCCTCCTTTTTCCATTAGAATTAGGATTTAGACTGACATAGGTTTAACATTGAATTAGAATAGAATTAACATAGATTAGATAACCAAGATATTAATTAAATTGATAGATTTAACCTCGCTCTCAGTGATCGACACCCTACTTACCACGAAACTAGTACCGATCGGGTACACTGCCCGTTAAAGTGTTGTTTTTGATTGAGTCGGCAAAATATAAATTTAAAACTTGAATCATATAAAAAACAGCCCTACACTACAACACATCAAGTTTTTGGCGCCGTTGCCGGGGAGTGAAAATTAATCTTGATTTTTATTTTGATATTTTTGTTTTTAACATTAGATTAGATCTAACCTTTAGGATTAAAGTAAATTATATTAGTTTATTATTCTGTTTGTTTATTTATTCTGTTTGTGTAATACGGCGTACTCAGTCACATTCCATTGTACTTATTGGATTGGGTGATTTATATATTTTACCGGGGTGAGTCCCTTTTACCCAAAAAAAATAGTTTCTCTAGAAAGACTATTTCAGGATGGATGATCCTAGCATGACTATGGAAGAATATATCATGTTTGAAGAAGAAAAAGATCGTAAATGTGGGAAACTTTTTAACTGGCAAACTGCTACATATGGAAAGATCAGGGTTGATGACGATCTTCATGACCTTAGCTCTTTGGAACCTGAATTCCCAACTATAGTCATTAACGATGCCTTTGCACCACATGATACGTTTCAATGCAAATATCAGGTAAGTACTCCTATTAACGATGAATTCGACTTTAGAATATCATTTGACGAATCTGACGATGAGGATTATACAATAATTTGTGACACAAACTCTTTTTCTTATAAAATGATTTCTGTCAACAATTTGAAAACGGATTCGAAAAACGATTATGAAAAAGTCATGCCTTCAATTCCATCACCTAAGCCTGCAATCAGTTGTTTTGATGATTTAGACTTCTTTAACGATTTTGAAAATGAATTTCCAGCCATTGTTTACAATGATGCTCAAACGTCTAAATCAGATTTATTGACTGAACCAATTTTAAGCCCCCAACATATCGATGAATTTAATGACAAAACATCATTGTCTGAATATGATGAGGAGGAACAAAATATTTTGTACTTTAATGATCTATTTCCCTTCAACATTATTTGTTCCGATGATTTAAAATCAGAAAAATACAATGATAATGATAAAATCAATATAACACAACCTTTTGTAAATAATGAATCTACACATGGGTCAAATACGCTTTTTGAAACAAATCACGATAAACACAATAAAAATTTTAGAACGGTAAGTTTTGTCATAAATTTAAATTTAAAAATCATGATTTGGATATATTACGCAAACGGAATGATATTCTATCTCATTATGAATTTATGCGCGTCGTTTGGCGTTCCGTTCGACCCTAAGCGGTATTATAAGGATGGTGTTTGTGCAAAAAAAATGTTACGGAGTCCAAGGTACGTTCTTCTTTGCTTTACTTTTAGGAAAATTGGTCTCCAAGGTTGGATACGACGTATTAGGATAAAACCTATACGGCGTATCCACTGCTTTTAACTTGCGTTGACTAAGCCAACAAAATTCGCCTATACGGCGTATTTGAACCAAACGATACGGCGTATCAAGTTTAGGTATAAAAACCAACTCAATACGTCGGATCTAAGTTTTACCATACATTTTTACTCCACACACACACAAAGTTTTTACTAAGTTAAATCCTTGGAGATTCATTAATTTCGATTCGTTATCATACTCATTCTCTCGTCTTTATCATACGGTAATGTGCCTAAACCCTTTTTCTTCTTTCAATTTGAATTTTCAATTCAAAATTAGGGTTAGGGTTTAGGATTTGGATATATGTTGTTGTTAAAAGCCATGTGTTTTTTCCCCACTGAGTAGATGTAAGTAGTTTAAGTTTTCAAAATGGGTTAAAATGAGTAAAAACAGGGGAGGTCCTGTTCATTTTTGTAAATGCAGACCAATATGGCGTATCCACATGGATAGAGCGTGTTGATCAATTTTTACCCAAATTAGGAACACCAATACGGCGTATTCATCAAACTGGATACGGCATATTGATTGAATAAGGATCTTAAATTTTTTAGACCATACGCCATATTGACTAAAACCAATACGTCGTATTCGCTTGTTGATCCATATACAGTGTATTCTTTTAATTGATACGCCGTATGCACTCTCAGAACAGGAAGATAACAATTTCTATACTCTGGTGCTTTCCTCGTTGATTTTGCAAATATGGCTCTTCCACCATGTGAGCGGAGATATAGGTTTCTTAGATATGAGGGTTTGGAGTACCCCGATACTGATATTGTTGATTTCGAGGGGATATTGTTATCCCACTAGTTTAATCCATTACACGACTATAATCTATACCAAGATGCTAGAAAATAAGATGGAATCTTAGAGAGAGAAAGTAGAGAGAGAAACAAGAATTAGATTAGAGAGAAAATGGGAAGTTACAAGTGTGTGTGAAAATGTAACCAACACCCTTCACCAAGTGTGGTGAAGGGATATTTATACCCTAGCCTTCTAGTTGGCTCAGGGGGGGGAGTGTGGTGTGTGGGGTGGAGTGGGGATAAGATGTGGTGGGGTGTGCGGGGGGGGGAGTAGTGGCAGGGTGGAGGGGGGGGAGGGGGGTAGGGTAGATTGTGCGCCGGGTGGGGGGGTAGAGTGGGGGGGTGGGGGTGCGGGTGGGATGAGGTGGGGGGGTGGGGGGGGGTGGCGGGGGGGGGGGGGGGGGGGGGGGGTGTGGGGGTTTTTTGGGAAGCGGGAGGGTAGGGGGGGGGGGGGGAGGGGGTGGGTGGGGTGGGGGGGGGGCGGTGGGGTGGAGAGAGGTGGGGGGTGGGTGGAGTAGGGGGGGGGGGGGGGGGGGATGGGGAGGGGTGAGGCTGGGGGGGAGTGGGGTGGGGGGGGGGTGGGAGTGGTATGGGGTTGGAGGGTAGGGGGGGGTAAGAGTGGGGGGGGGGTGGTGGAGGGGGGGTTGAGGGGGGGGGGGAGCTGGATAAGAGTGGCGGTGGGGGGAGTTGGGTGTTGGTGGGGCGGGGTGGGTTCGGGTGGGAAGGGGGGGGTGGGGGGGAAGGGGGGGGGGGGTAGGGGGGTTGGGGGGGGGGGGCGGGGGGTGTTGGGGGGCGGTGGGGGTGTAGGGGGGTCGGTGGGGGGGGGGGGGGGGGTTGGGGGGAGGATTTGGGGGTGGGGGGGGGGGGGTGGAGGGGGGGTGGGGGGTGGGTAGGGGAGGGGGGGGCTTGGGTTTGGGGGGGGGGGGTGGGGTTAGGGGAGGATGGGGAGGGGGGGGGGGGGGTGAAGAGGGCGGGGCTGGGGGCGGTAGGGGGGGGGGGGTTTGGGAGGGGGTGGGGAGGGGGGGGGGGATGGGTGGGCGGGGGGGGCGGGGGGGGGGGGATGGGGTGGGAGAGGGGGTGGGAGTGGGGGGCTGTGTGCGGGGGGGGGGGAGGGGGGGGGTTAGGGGGGGGGAGGGGCGTGGGGGTGGGTGGGAGGGGGGGGTGTAGGGGGGGGTGGTGGGGGGGGTGGTAATCGAGGGGTGGGATGTGGATGGGGGGAGGGGGGATGGTGGCGGGGTGGGGGGGGGGGGGGGGAGGGGGGCGGGCTTGGGGGGGGGTATGAGGGGGGGGGGGGTGGGGGGTGTGGATTGGGGGGGTCGGGTGTTGGGAGGGGATGGGGGTGAGGGGCTTGGGTGGGGGGGGATGGGAGCAGGTGGGGGGGTAGGGGGGAGGGTTGGGTATGTGGGTGGGGGGGGTAGGGAGGATCGGGGGGGGTGGTATGGGGGAGGGAGGGGGGGGGGTCGGGGGGGGGGGGTGGTTGGGGGCGGTGTGGGGGTGGGGGGGGGGTTGGGAAGGGGGGGGGGAGGGGGGGGTGGGGGGGGTGAGGTGAGTGGGGAGGGGGGAGGGGGGGGGACGGGGGGGGTGGGGGTGGGGGGGGTGGGTGAGGGGGGGGGGGGGGGGGGGTTGGAGGGGGGGGGGAGGTGTTTTTGGTGGGCGTGGGTTTGTGGGGGGGGGGGGGGGGGGGGTCGGGGGCGGGAAGGGGGGGGGGGGGGGATGGTGGGGGGGGGTTGGGGTGGGGGGGGAGGAGGGTGGCGGGTAGTGGGGGGGGGGGGGGGGGAGAAGGTGTGGGTCGGCTGATGAGGTGGTATCGGTGGGAATGGGGGGGGGGGGGGGGGGGGGTGGGGGGTGTGGGGTGAGGGGGGGGGGTTTGGTGGGTGTGGGGGGGGTGGTCAGGGGTGTGGTTGTTGTGAGTAAGTGGTGGGTTAGTTTGGTATGGGTTGGGTTATTGTTTTGTTTTTTGTGGAGTGGGGTTGGGGGGGGGGGGGGGGGGGGGTTAGGTTTGTTGTGGGCGGGGGGTGTGGGTGAGGGGGTGGGTTGGTAAGGTTGGGGTAGGTTGAAGGGGGGGGGGGGGTTGGACGTTCGTGGCGGTGGGGTAGTGGGTGGGGTGAGGGGGGGGGGGGGAGGGGAGGGGGGGGGGGGGAGGGATTGGGAGGATAGGGGGTGGTGGAGGGGTAGAGAGTTGTTGGTGGGATGGGGGGTGGGGGGGGGGGGGGGGGGGGGGAGGGCGCGTTGGGGGGGGGGGAGGAGTAGGGGTTGAGGGGGTGAGGGGGCGTTTTTGATGGGGGGGGGGTGGGTGGGTGGGGGTAGGGTAGTGAGGGGGGGGGTTATGGGGTATGTGGTGGGAGGGGGGATTGGTGAGGGGTGGTAGGGGTTGGTGGGCGTGACGGGGGGGGGGTCGGTGGGGGGGGATATGGGTTGGGGGAAGTGGTGATGGTATTCATGGGGGACTAGGGGTGAGGGGGGGGGGGGGTGGAGGGGGGTGGTGTGGTAGGGGAGGGGGGTAGAGGGGCGGTGGGGGGGGGTAGTGGGGGGCTAGGGGGTGGGGTGGTGTAGGGTTGAGTATGGGGATGAGGGGGGGTGGGGGGGGGGGGGGCGGGGGGGGGGGGCGGTTGGGGGTGTGAAGGGATGGGTGTGGTGGGGGGGGAAGAGGGTGAGGGGGAGGGGGGGTGGGGGAGGTGTAGGGTGGGTCGCTGATGGGGGGGGTGGGGGGTTGGGGGGGAGGGGGGGGTTTGTGGGGGTGGGGAGGGGGGGTTTGGGGGCGGAGGTATGGGGGGTCGGGTGGGGGGGGGGGGGGTAGGGGGTGTGGGATGGGGGGGGGGGGGGAGTGATGGGGTGTGGAGTTTTGGGGGGGGGGTAGGGGTGTGGTGGCGTAGGTAGGGTGGTGTTGGTGTGGGGGTGGGGGGATGTTTTGGTTGGGGGGGGGGGGGGAGAGGGGAGGGGGGGAGGTGTGGGGAGGTGGGGAGGAGGGTAGGGGTTGGAGGGGGGGTGGTGGGGGCTGGGGGGGGTAAGGTGGGGGGGTGGTGGGGGGTGGGGGGGGGGGGGGGAGGGGGGGGTGGGTTAGGGGGTGGGGGGTGGGGGGGGTTCCGGGGGGGGGGGGTGGGGGGGGCGGGCGAGTGGGGGGGTTGAGGGAGGGTGTGGGTACTGAGGGGGATGAGGGGTGGTGGGGGGGGGGTGTGGGGTGGTTGGGGTTGGGTTGGCGAATGGGGAAGGGGGGCGGGGGTGGGTGGGGGGGGGGGGGGGGTGGGGGAGCTGGGGGGAGTGTGGTGTGGGGGGGGGGTGGGGGGGGGGGGTGTGGTGGGGGGTTGGTGTAGGGGGGGTGGGTGGGTGGTGCGGTGGGTAGAGGTAGTGGTGGGGGTGGGGGTGGTTGATGGGACAGGGAGAGATGTTGGGGGGAGAGTGGAGGGGGGGGTGTGTGCGGGGTGGGGGTGGTGTGGAACGGGGGGGCGGGGCGGTGGACGGGGTGGAGGGGGGAGGGAGGGTGGGGGGGTGGGGTGTGTGTGGGGGTATGTGCGGTTGGGGCGGGGTTGGGCGGGGGGGGTGTGTGGGGGGGGGGTGGGTAAGGGGGGAGCTGGCGTGAGGGTGGGTGGAGGGGGGGAGTGGTGTGGGGGGGTGGGCTGGGGGGGCGTGGGGGGGGAGGGGGTGGGGGGTTTCTGGGGAAGGTGGGGGGATGGTTAGTGGGGGGAGTTGGCTTTATCTTTGTTGGGGGGTGTGTTGTGGGGGCGGGTGTTGGGGGAAGAATGGTGGGGAGGTGGATTGAGGGAGGTATGGGGCGTGGCGATAGAGGAGGTAAGGGAGGGTGGTGGGGTGGTGTGTGAGGGTGGGTGGTAGGGGTGGGCAGTTAAGGGGGGGGGGTGGTATGGTGGTTTGGTGTGGGGTCAGGGGGGGTGTGTGTGGGGGGGGGGTGGGGGTGTTGATTGGTGTTGTTGGGTGGATAGGGAGTAGTGTGGGGTAATGTTTTGAGGGGATGAGCGGGGGGGCGGGAGGGGGGTGGTGGTAGGCTGGAGAGGGTGGGTGGGTGACTGTTGGGGTAGGGTAGAATTGTGGGACATGGTCGTTGGGGGTTTTTTGGGTGAGAGGTGGGGGCCTTGGGGAAGGGGGGGGGGGAGAAGGGGGGGGGATGGGGTGGGGGATAGTGGGAGGGGGCGGGGGATGTGGGTTGGATGGGGGGGTGGGGGTCTGCGTTGGGTGGGGTAGGTGGTTTGGTGGTGGAGAGTAGGGTGGTGTTGGGGTCAGGGTGTGATGGGGGGTGGGGGGGAGGGGAGGTGGAGGGGGCGTAAGTGGCAGGATGGAGTGGGGTGGGAGGGGTGTCGGGGGGAAGGTGCTGATGTATGGTGGGGGGGTGGGGGGGGGGGTTGGGGGTCGGGGGGGGGGCGTAGGGTAGGCGAGGGTGGGGAGGGTGGGACAGTGTGGGGTGGAGTGTTGGTGGTGAGGATTGGCGGGGGGGGGGGGGGATTGGCGGGGGGGGTCGGATTGGGTGGCGTTGGGGTTCTGATTTTGGGGGGTTGGGGTGTGAGTGTGTGGTCATTGGTGAGAGGGGAATGTAAGGTGTGATGGATGGTGTGGTGCGTTTAGGGTGTGGGGCGGGGGGGGGGCGGGGTGGGTCTGGGTCGGGGGGGGGGGGGGGGGTGTGGGGGTGAGGTTTGGGTCTGTGGGGGGAGGGGGGGGGGGTGTGAGGAGGGGGGGGCTAGAAGAGAGGGGGGGGGGGGGGGTGGGGGGGGGGGGGAGTGGAGTGGGAGGGTGGGTGGTGGGGTGGCTGTGTGTGGTTGGTTGGGGGTGAGAGGTGGGTGTTTTTGGGCGGGGGTGGGGGTATTGGCTGGGGGGTGGGGGGGAGGGGGGTGGGGGATGGGGTTTAGGGGCGGGGGGGGGATTGGGGGATGGTCGGGGGGGTGGGGGGCGTATGGGGTGGGGGTGGTTGGAGGATGGTTGTGATGGAGGGATAAGCGTAGGGGAGGAGGTTGCATGGTTGTTTGTGGGTTTGGTTGGGGGTTGGTGGGTGGGGGTGGGTGGGTGTGGGAGGATGGAGGGTGGAGGGTGAGTGGATTTGGGTGGTTTGTGCTGGGGTTGGGGGTGGGGTGTTGTTGTGGGGTAGGTATTAGGGGGGGGGGTTATGGGGTGGTGGGAGGTATGGGTGTGGGGGTCCAGGGGGGGGTGTAGGGGGGGGTGGGGAGGGGGGGGGAGGGGGGGGGGGGGGGAGGGTTGGGGGGTTGGGTGGGGGTGGACGAGGGGGGGGGGCGGGTGGATGGAATTTTGTGGGTTTGGGTGGTGGGGGGGGTGTATGTGGAGGGTGTATGGTGGTTAAGGGTTGAACGGTGGGGATTTTCTAATTTTGTGTTGATGATTTTTGTTTTTTTTTGTTTTTGTGTCTTGTTCTTTAGGTTTGTTTGTGTGATTGTGTTTAATTCCAGTTGTGTTGGGTGGATGGTTCGTTGGGGTTGGGGGGTGGGTAGTGGGAGGGTATGTTGGGGGGGGGGTAGGGGGGGTGGGGGGTGGGGGTGGGGGCTGGTAGTGGTTGGGGGGTGGGGGGGGTTGTGAAAGGTGGGGGGGTTCGGGGTGGGTGGGTGGGGGTTTGTGGTTGGGTTATGGGGAAAGGGGGGAGGTGTTAAGAGGGGGTGGGGGGTAGGGTCGTGGAGTAGGGGTTGAGTTGGGTGGGGTTGGTGGGGGGGGTATATGGGTGTAGGGGGTTGGTAGTGTGTGGTAGGGGGGGTGGGGATGGGGGGTGTGGTGGGTGGGAGGGGGGGACGTGGTGGAGGGTGGGGTGGTGTAGGGTGGGGGGGGGGGCCTTGGGGGGGGGGGGGGGAGAGGGAGTGTGGGGGGGTATGTGGGGGTGTGGTTGGGGGGAGGATGAGGGGGGTTGGGATCGGGGGCGGGGGGATGGGGGTGGAAGGGGGTGGTTGGTAAGGTGGAGGGAGGGGCTAGGGGGCGGGGGGGGAGCAGGTGGGGGGTTTTGTGGGGTGGGAGAGTGGGGGTGGTGGGGGGTTGGGGGGGGGTGGGGGGGGGAGGGTGGTGGTAGGGTGGGATGGGGGGGGCAAGATGGGGGGGGGTGGTCGGGATAGGGGGGGGGTGAGGGGTTGTGGGTGGTCGGGGGGGGGGGGGGTTTGTTTGCTGGCGAGTGGGGGGGTGGTGTGCTTGTGGGTCTGGTGGTGGTTGAATGATATATTTTTTTTTGGTTTGCTTTGTCCTGTGCGCGAATTTGGTGTTATGGGTTGGTGGAGTCTGGTGACGGGGGCACTGTGGTGTTGGGGGGTTTTCAGGTTGGGGGTATGGTGTAAAAGTTGGGGTGTGAAGTATTGGGTGTTGTTTTTGTTAGGGGAGTTCGGGGGAGAGGGGGGTGTGGACGGTAGGGGTCGGTTGTTTGACTGATGGTAAGTTGGGCGGGGTCGTGGGGAGGTGGTAAATTTATGTACATTGGGGGTGGGGGTGAGTTCGGGGGGGGGGGAGGAGAGGGTAGGGGTGGGGAGGTGGGAGTGTGGGTGGGGGAGGGGTGGGTGGGGGTGGGATGGTGGGGGGGGAAGTGGGGTGGTGGGCGTGGGGGTGAGGGGCGATTGGAGGGGAGTGGGTTGGGGTGAAGCGGGGACTGTGGGGTAGGGTTTGGGGGTGGAGGGGGGTGGGGGAGGGGGGAGGTCGTCGGATCAGGGGTGGTTGGGCGGGGGGCAGTGGGGGGGTGGGGGGAGGAGGGCTGAATGATGGGAGGGGGGGGGGGTGGGGGGAGGCGGTGGGTGGGAGGAGGGGGGGAGGGGGTTTTGGGGGAGTAAGGTGGAAAGATGGGGGGGCGGTGGGGGGTGGCAGGGGCTGGGTGGGAGTGTGGGTGGAGAGTTGGTTAGGCGGGTGGAGTGTGGGGTGGTAATTGTAGCGTGGGGGAGAGGGGGTATTGGGGATGGTGTGGGTGGGGGTGTGGGTGGGGGTTGTGTTGTTGTGTGAAGCTCGGGAGGGTTGTGGGGTGGGGATGGCGGGGGGGTGGTGGGGGGTGGGGGTAGGGGTGATGAGTGGGGGGTAGGGGGTCGGGGGAGATGTTAGGGGTGACCTGGAGGTGTGGAGGGGTGGGAGGGTAGAGGTTGGGGGGAGGAGGGGGGGGTTAGGGGGGGGGGTGGCGGGTGGGAGTTTGGTCGTGATCTACGTGGAGGGGGGGTGGGTGTGTGATTGGTTTTGTATGGGGAGGGCTCGTGGACTGGTCTATTTGATATGGTATTGGGGTTGGTCTGAAGAGTTGTTATGGGGGGCCGGGTCTAGTAGGGGAAGTGGTAGGGCATGGGGGTGGGGGGGGTGGGGGGTAGGGCCGTGGATGGGGGTGTGAGTGTGGGGGGGGGGGGAGTGGGGGGCGGGGGTGGGTGGGTAAAGGTCGGGGGGCGGGGGGGGGAGGGGGGGGAGGGTTGGGGTGGGGGGGGGGCGGTGGGGGAGTCTGTTTGAGGGGGGGGGGTGGGGGGGGGGGGGTGGGAGGGAAAGGGGGGGTATGAAGTTGTTGATGGCGGATGATTGGGATGGGGGGGGAGGTACGGGGGGGGTGGTGGGGGCTTTTTGGGGGGGGTGGAGGGGTGGGGGTGTGGGTAGGGGGTGTGGTGGGGGGAAGGGGTGGGGTCGTTCTTGTTGGATAGGTATGGGGGGGGGTGGGGTGGGGTTGGATTTGTAGTGTAGGGGTTTGTTGGTGTGCGGTAGTGTGGTTGGTGGTTGTTCGGGTGGTGGTGGGTGGGGTGGCGGTGGGTGTCGTTGGGGGAGTGGAAGAGAGGGGTTGGTGGGTGTGGTAGGCATGGGGGGCGTGGGGTGTGTGGTCGTGGTGGGTGGGTAGGGTGGGTGGATGGGGGGGGGGTGGGGGTTAGTGGGGGGTGGGGTGAGATGGGGTTTTGGGCTTCATGGCTTAGGGTGGTGGGACGGGAGGGTAGGTGGGGGGGGTGAGGGGCAGCATGTTGGTAGGTGGGTTAGTGTGGTTGACAGGGAGATGGTGAGGGGGGGTGTGTGGGGGAATTGGGGGGGGGTTGTGGACTTGTTACGGTTGGAGCTGTTGTTGGTATTGGGTACACGTTTTTGATGTTTTTGGTGTTTTGGTGGTCTTTTTGTTCGTTCGTTGAAGGGTTGTGGGGGGGGTGGTGTGGGGGGTGGGGGGGTAGGGGCGGCGGTATGGGTATGGTGTGCTTTGTGATTGTTGGGGGGGGGTAGAGGGGTTGGTAGTGGGGTGGGGGGAGGGGGGGGAGGGGTGTGCGGGGAGTGGGGTAGGTATGGTATGGCGTAGCGGCACGGAGAGGGTGGGGGGGAGGGAGGGAGGGAGGAGGGGGGGTGGTTGGCAGGAGGTCTGGGGTGGGGGAGGGGATTGGGTGTGGGTTGGTTTAGTGTGGATTTGGTTGGGGGGACTGTGGGAGGGGGGGTTAATTTGGGGTGGGGGGAGGGGTGGAGGTGGGGGGGGAGTGGGAGAGTGGGGGGGGTCTTTGGGAGTGGCGGCGGGAGTTGGAGGGAGGGGCGAGGGGCGAGTATTGGGAGGAGGGTAGAGATAGGGTGGAGTGTGATGTGGGGCGGTATGTACGGGGGGGGCGTTGGTTGCGTTGAGTGGGTTGGGATGGGGGGTTGCTTCCCTTCTCGGAGGGAGGGGGTATATGGGTAGGGGGGGGGGGATGTGAGGGTAGGGCTTTGCTGTAGGTTGGAGAGTTGGGGGGGGCATGGATGGATTGGGTGTAGGGGGTGAGAGGGCTGTGGGTGGGGTGGGATGGGAGAGGAGGGGGGTGATGGTTAGGCAGGGGAAGGGGGCGGGGTGAAGGTTGGGGTGGGTGGCTGGTGTGCTAGTACGGGGGGGGGGGGTTGTTGGGGGGGGGGTGGGGGGTGGCGGGTTGACGGGTGATGGGGGGGATTGGGGGCGGGGAGGAGGGTAATGGTGGTGGTGGAAGATTGTGAGGTGGGGTCTGAGGGACTCCTGGGGTACGTGGGGTAAGAGGAAGTGGTTGGAGGGGGGTTGGGTAGGGAGGTATGGGGGGGGGGGGTGGTTTGGGGAGAGGAGGGGGGGGGGGGGTTCGGAGTGACGGGAATAGGGGTGCTGTAAGTGGGTGGGGAGGGGGTATACGGTGGGGGTGGCGTTGTGGGGGGATGTGTGGGGGGGGGGGAGGTGGGGGGCGGGGGTGGTGAGTGGAGGGGGCATTGGTGGATATGTTGTATAGGGTGGGGTGTGTTGTCCTAGGGTATGAGCGGTGGGATGGGAAGTGTTGATGTGCGGGGGGTGGGATGGGGGTAATTGTTGTTGCTTGTTATATGAGTCTTGTTTTTGTGGTAGAATGTCTTTAATAGGGTGTATTCTGTTTGTTTTTTTATGGTGAATGATTTTAGTGTTATTTTGGTTGTAACGTGTTTATGCTATATATGTTTTGATTTCGTGTTCATTTTTGTTTTTTTTTTTTGCTTTGTTTTGAGTTTAGTTTTTGGTTTTGGACGTTTATTCGAATGGGGGTTTTTTTTTGTGGTTTTTTGTATTTGTGTTATGATTTTTTGATTCATTTTTCATTTGTTTTTTATTTACTGTCTTTTATTTGTTTTTCTTGTTTTTTTTTGTCCTGTGACAGCATATCTTTGTGTTTTCTTTTAGTATTGTTCTTTGTGATTGTTCATGGGCTTTCTTAACGGGCTGGGCTTGGTTTAACTTGGGCTTTGAGCCCGAAACAGACAATATTAGATTACGATCTAAGCCCGTTGAACCCGACTAGCCTATTACAATACAAGACCTATTTTGACTTTCTAAGACCGATAACATTTTTGTTTGACTTAATATAATTAAGGCTAACAGATATTTGCCAGGATTCACATGAGAGAGGTGCACAGAGTACCAGTATTTGATTTTGGGGGATTACCGAATTTGATGGCTGAGGGGTTGGCAGCTAGGATGACGATGGGGCATCGTAATTAGGCCGGTGTCAGTGTGTTCACCAGTAGGGCTTGGAGGAGGATGTTTGATATTAGGGGACCATTAGTTTACGAGCTTATTCTTGAGTTCTTTAGTACATTTAGGTTTGGGCAGGCTATTCTTGACTTGGACACGCCTGGGACTCTATAGTTTCAGTTAGGCGGGGCTAGGAGGCATATGAGCTGGAGGCAGTTCATCTTAGCCCTGAGATTACATACGAAGGAGGAGATGTAGACGGCTGGGTTTGATGTTTACTGGGCCGAGAGCGCCAAACATATCCCTGATAAGGGGGATCTAAGGGATTATTGGATGGGGATCTCATCTGCTGTAGATTTCCTTAGCACAGCCCCTTCTTACACCGCAATCGGGGATCCTATTCTTAGGTTTGCCATAGATTGATTGCATGTAGCATTGCTGGGAGGAGTCAGGCACCTGAGAAGGTAACTGTGACGGATTTGTTCTATTTTAGGGGGATGGACGTTGGCTTGGTCAACGTTCCTTACTTGGTGGCAATGTATTTGAGGTTGTTTGCCGCTGGGAGGAAGAGCGGGGCTCATATTTCTGGAGGGCAGTTTGTTGCTAGGTTAGCCAACCATTTTGGGCTCTTGACTGCAGAGATATTGGGTGGATTGACTGTTATTTCCCTAGAGCTTCCAGTGATTGATATGGCATAGTTGGTTAGGCTGTAGATTAGTGTTGAGCTTGATGATACTTGGGCCTGGGTGGCCATGGGACCAGAGAGGCAGTCTGATGTTGCGGCTGGTGCCCCTGCTGACTCTGAGGATGCACCGATCATTGATGAGGGTAGCCAGGCTGATCTGGCACCTGTACAGGCACCTCAGCAGCTGCCTCTGCCACCACCAGCTCCTGCCAGGACTATACCCCAGAGGTTAGGGAGATTAGAGGAGGATGTAAGGGACTGCGTAGGGATGTTGGGAGCTTACGTGGACTTGTGGAGAGATCAATGACCGATCAGGGGAGATTCTCTACATGGTTGATGACATGTATGACGCAGTTAATGGATGCTAACGAG
>BQNB010014352.1:0-62500 GCA_026074375.1 Tanacetum coccineum
CTAGCCAACTCAGTTATATGATGTTGACATCAATAACTGGTAATTTTTGTTCCTAGATTTTAGATATCATCCTTTTAGATTGGTGCGTAAATTTACGGATATTGAAATATATGTGAATACATTAGTTTCTTTTTCATACTGTGTTTATCCTTTTATTGTTGCTATATAGATTTTATAAAAGAATGGCTTTAAATTGCCATAGGATTTATGATTTTGGTTGTTGCAAAATGTTACGGTTGCAAAAGTTACCATTAGATGATCAATAGTCACACAAAATACACATTTCTTCAATTTAAACACCATATGGTCACACTTATTAATACTTTTGTTCACTTTATGCCTAGTTGTATGTGACTAAATACCCAAAACAAACATGCTTTTTGTGGCTAAATATTACAAAAGGTCACACAAACATAAAATTCATGTGGCCATTGGATGAACAATAGTCACACAAAATACACATTTCTTCACTTTAAACACCATATGGTCACACATATTAACACTTTTGGCCACTCTATGTTTAATTGTATATGACTAAATATATAAAAAAAACATGCTTTTTTGGTTGTACATTGTTTACGGTCACTAAATTGTACCTATTTAGTCACACAAAAAACGTGGATACGGACACTAAAGCTTTCTTATGTGTGACTAACTCGAATGCGTGACCGTAGGTGACCTACGGCCGCGCGACCTTTTGTCACACACGAAACTTTTCGCGTGTGTGACTATATGTATATAGTCACACATTTTTGGTGTGACCAATACCACTTTTTATACTAGTGATTTTATTAAACGTCTCTTTTGAGGTCGTTTTCTGTAACTTGTGTGTATGAACTATGAAGTAGCACCCCAAGTGATATTCCGCTGCGTTGTTGTGATTTTGGGGGTGTAACAGATTAGTATCAGAGCACTGGTTATAGAGAACTAGGTCGTTTTCAAAACCTAAACTATAACCGTTTTTCAAAAACTTTTAAGAGTCTTTCAACATTGTCTGATATCCGGGCTTGCTTGCTCCCAGGTAACTTATATGCTCTATTTTGCATCCCTATTGCTATTACATGGATAATGAGTATATAACACTAGTTATGACTTCGCTCTCTTACGTCTATCTTATGACGCCTTACTATTTACCTTATATCGGTCGAGTATATATATATATATTGACCACTCTGATTTTTGCGTACTTCTTGTTTTCTTATTTTCCCCCTCGAACATCAATACTAGTATCGTATAAGGATACCCGTACGTATATGAGCTACCTTCTTTCAATCTCTTATGCTCATCTTCTGGATTGCCGTCTATTTATATAGAAGTGATTTGTGTGAGTTTAACTATTTACGGTCGCTGTGTCGCCTTGGTGTTATGGCTAACGTATGATTAGAATTTGGATCATGGGTACGCCTACCTGCATGTTGCGTATAATTTAGTGATGCTTTTCAATCGAGATTGATATGATGCATGTGCTAATCTAAGCCTAAAGGCGAAATCGTCTACGTAATAATAATTACTTACATATGTGTATAGTACTATGGTACGTTTTAATGAGTTTGTTTACTTCAATATATTGTGAGCAATGCGGTTATCTCTGAAACATTTACGCGACCTTACTTTATTTCCTTTTGATGATATTAAAATTCGGTGTAGTTTGTCAATTCCACTAGTTATTTTATCATTCGACCCCCGATTGTGAACACTCTTCTTATACTTTTGAATCGCATATATTGCTTAGTAATCCATCATTTTGAAGTCTTCCATTCGATGGGAGAACTACTTTAACTTGTCACCTGAGTTTGAGAACAATATTTTCATATTAATTACCCCATTTTCCAATTAAAACCTGTAGGATTTAGATAAACTTAAACATGGATTTTCGTTTTGGGTCAAACGGAGTTATAAAATGGGAATTATGCTAAAAACGATAGAACAAGAAAACGTTTTAAAATAATCAGATTTGGTACTGGATGGTAAAATGATAACTTCCCTTAAGATCTTAACACTTTGAGTATTTATCTTGTAATCTCAGTAAACTAGACTCTAACATCTTGTTTAAGGCGAAAACCGTTCGTTTATACTTATTTCGGATTTTGAAATATAGGTCCATTAAGGCAGATTGCAAAGAGGCAGAATGGTATTTGTGTAATGATTATTACTACTAATGTGTATAGTCTATGGTTTGTCTTAATAAGTTCTTTTCTTTGATATTTTATGAGCGATGCGGTGATCTCCGAAACATTAATGTGACTTATTATCTTTATCTTTTTGTAATATTGACTTTCGGTGTCTATATGTCCTTTCATTAGTTATCTTGTCATTCGTCTCTGAGTCCGACAATCAATATTAAAAAAAAATAACCACTCTTCTTATGCTTTTGAATCGCGTATGTTGTGTTTGTAATCCATTGTTTTGAAATTTTCCAATTGATGGGAGTACGGCTTTATCTTGTCACCTCGGATCGTGCCGCCTTTATGCACTTACCTTTGGAACATGATGGACTAACGTCTCATTACTCTTCTTGTTACTTGTTATGATTTTAAAGAATCATGCCGTCAAGTAGACACTCCTTTTTACTTATTGTAACATTGTTTTGATATTGTGTTTTGTGTCGGCCATGCTTAAGTAGGATGATTTATAATCGTCTTATTGAAATGAATTGGGACACTTTTTCATTTGAATAAGGAAATTATAAACCGCCGAACCATAAATTTATAAATTATTACTTACAAGGATTGGGACGCCTCTTTTTGTAAGTGACAAATTATAAATGAGTGGGCTTATGTGTACCCGACATAGCGTGCGTACGAATCATTCTTTGGGCTATGAACTCCTTTCGACTCATAATTTGTTATATGGGTTTTTCCGAATTTGTATCGACCGCGGCGAACTTGATAAGCAAATAGTAAAGAACTATTATCCGCTTCCAAAAATTGGCGACTTGTTAAAATTCTTTGTTCCCAATGGCTTTTCTTTGAGTTATGTATTTTATCCTTTCTTTTAAGGTTTTTGTTCGCTTATGCACGTTGCATATATTGGATCTTTTGACTTTTGTTCATTTAAATTTTCGTTGGAAACCTCGATGAGGACTTGAGCATTTCCTCATCTCTTCATAAGTAAATTGTTGACGAATAAGGTGAATTAAGCACCGGGACGGCGCTCCCCTAAGGAGGGGAGGATGTAAAACCTCGTATTTAAGGTCACAACTTATTCCGAACTTATAATTATTCTCTAAATTATAAATAATTCATTTTATTATTTTAGTCGATTTTTATTAAAATCGTCAATTTCAAAACTTTCGCGAATCGTACAATTTAAGTTTATCCGTTTTAGCGTTTGAAAAATCGATAATTTTATATTTTGGCTTCAAAAGCATAATTATTTTTGTTTTTAGTATTTTTTAACTTTTCCCGCGTTTTAGCCGAAACCGTGTCGAAAATTTTGTTTTTACAAGTTTAATACATTAACTAATCATTCTTGGGCCTAAATAACAATACAATTAATAAAAAAAATGTAAAAGCCCATTAGCCCTCCCCTTGCTGCAGGACTATAGGCCCAAACAAATAATACATATTTTTTTTATATAACTAATAAGGATGGTATATGATATTTAAGTTATATATATATATATATATATATATATACTCCTAATCTTAATCAAACTTTCTTATAAAAACACATAAAAAAGTGACGGTTGTTTCTTCTCTTTCCTCTACTTGTTTCGACTCACAGAGACCAAGCCAATTAAAAAATCCACCATCTTAATCTCTAAATCAATTCCAATCATTAAATCATTCTATACTAAACCCCATCAATACCATACTAAAAAACAACAAGCATCAAGATTTAAATATTTCTTGATTTTATTAAACTCTTGATTTTAGGGTTTTTAATCTAATTGGGTACAATTGATGCTTCTATAGTTAATTTATAAGTGTTTAATCAAGATTTGGAGCAATGAAATCAAGATTTGGGTTCGGTTTTGGTCCTCTTTGTTCACGGCAGCAAGAACACAACCCAAGGAGTTGTTGTTTTGATTTTTCTTTCCATTTTATTGTGCTTGTAAGCCTCTTATTCCCTCTCTCTATTGATTTATTTTCTTTGAATGCATGAGCTTGATTTTGATCTTTTATAAGCATGCATGTTCTTATTTCATTTGTTTCTTTGTTGATCATGAAACATCAAGTTTTGATGTTTTGAGATAGGTTAGTATGATATGTTTTTGGCATTGCATGTGTGTTAATTTAGCGATTTGGATTAGTTTCTAATGAATTGGAAGTAGTTTTTGGGACTGTTTTGAGGTCAGGTAGCAAAAACGTGGCTTTTCACTAATATTTTTGACTTAGAGCATTACTGTAAATTTAAATGGATAGATAGTGTATAAAGTCTAAGCTACGTATGACGAATTGAATGGTTTATCAACTCCTCCGGATGAGGGAGTTATGTCTGTTTTACGATTGCTAGTCAAATCTGGAACATCGTTTGGAAAACGAATTAAACTCTAGGTTAATACTCTAAAATGTAGGATAGGAAAGCTAATCTCATTAGTATATATCTTAATCTAACTTCTCCATGTGGATTCACTTTAATAGCTATCACGGTTTGGAAAATACGTTAAAATTATTGTTTGGTAGGAAAATTTGGGTCTGCTGCTGACCAGCAGTATAAATGGGTTAATTACAGCAACCTTTTGGCCTAAGAAGGTCTGGGTTATTTGATGTGGTTGTAGAAATAAGTTCAAAGTACATGTGTCGAGTTGGCTAGGGTCATAGCTCCTCCGGATGAGTGAGATATGACTGATTTACGGAAACTAGTCAGTTCTGAACTACTGTTTGAAAAAGGGATTTAACTCCAGATTTTTGCACTAAAGTGTTGGTTTTTAAAACATGGTTAAACACTAGACATCATAATATTTCATCTCTCTTTGGATTCAACTTGATTGCTATTATAGAATATGATTTATGGCCAAAACAGTAAGTGTTAGAAATTCAACGAACTTTCTGTTTTGAGTTATGATTAGTAAAAACTCATTTCCCGTGGATTGGTAAATGGTTTGATTAAAAGGCCTAATGTTCTGGAAACTAGACTTAAGTATCTTTCCAGGGGTGAAAGCCCCATCCTTGTATCTTTTATAGGTTAAGAGATATGGTCTTGTAAAGTTGACTAAAATTCAGCAACATAGTTTTACGCCTTTTCTTGAGAAATAAAAGTGCAGCCACATAGTAATAAGATAAGAATCGCTAAGAGAGACTTAGTAGACACTTTATGTAGTATATGTTCAGGTTGTATGCCAATTTGGGAATAAAATACTTTGGTTAAGTCGTAAGCAATGCCGTGCATATTTGAAGACATATTTATGATCATGTTGTTTATTTTGACGTATTGGTTTCTTTATATACTAAGGCAGCGTAACGCTTTTTAGTGGTGCTTAGGCATATGTTCTCTCTTCTAAAGTTTCATTCTAAATTCTGATCTCCCTTGCTATTACGGTGAGGTAATAGCCCAGTTTTATCTTTCTTTTGAGTTTAATAATCTGTTTTAGGGGTGGTTTTACAGCTCGTTTTATTCAGAAAACTTATTGATTTCCACTACTTAAGCATTACTTGACTATCTTTATTAAAGCTTGATTTGCTTACTACATGATTTGAGATCATTGATTATCTATTTACAAAACACCGATGAGTTTTGATTAATTATTTTTATTTACTAATGAACTACAAAAACAACAAAAAAGTGCTTGAAGGGTATGCATGACCCGCTTATGAAATTATCTGCATGAGTCGCTATTGCCAAAGTCCCTAATTTCATGAACCGTTAATTCGCCCTGTAGGGGTGAACGCTAGTACATTTAATAGATCTATTGCGGTTTTGACAACCCCGTTCGAGGTCTGAATCGAATTCTTTCGAGCACCTTTTTAACGGGCGATTTTGTGGGCTATGAGGCAATAATACCTAGTACTGGGGAAACTGTATTTGCATTTGATATGCGTTATTTGTCAAGGTTTCGGTGTCTGTGCCCATTGCGGTAATGTTAACTTATACTTTGAAATAATGTCATGGCTTGTTCTTAAACCTTGTGGTCCAATATTGAATAGTCTTGATTTATTGAAAATCACTACTTGGATTTCGGGAAATAATACTTTGAATTGTTGTAGCGCGGCTTTTCTTACTGAAATATTTACTTAATTTATTTGAATAATTCCTTTTACTTAAAACCTATGAAATTCACAACATTATTGTTGAAGTTTTTGCATGTATGTTCTCAGGTTAATATTTTGCTAGTTGTGACATTAGGGAGCATTCGAGTTCGGTGGTTATTAAAAACTTCAAGGACTGGTTTTTCACATTCAGATAACTATTTTCCTTAATATACATAATATTGAATTTTTTTTTCACGTTTAAAAACTTGTGATCTTGTTAAATTTTAATTTATTGGGATCTGATTTTACTCTGAAAATTATCGAATGTGACATTTATTAACGTCTCTTTTGAGGTAGTTTCTGTAACTTGTACTTTCCCATCTCTTTGGAAGTTAGCACCCCAAAGTGGTATTCTGCTGCATTGTGATTTTATGAGGGTGTTAAAACATCCACATTCAAAAGTAATTCAGTAGTAATAAAACATTGTTTTATAATTATCTACAAGTATCATCCGAGAATCCTTGTTACGAGTTCTTAATCCTTGCTCCAATTCTTTTCTTTAATTTGGGTGTTTCATTGGAGTTTGAGTATTTTAATATCTGTTTGCAGCTTGTTATATGCCTTTGCGCCTGCCAAGAATTCCGCCTTTTAATAATCATCTTTGTTGTGTACTTTTCTCACAACAGATGGATTTGTCCTCTTTGACTTGAGCCTTCTTTCTTTAACTCTTCCTAAAAATACCACAACCCTTGTAAGTTTCCATATGCCGTAAAAAAATCTCTATAAACAACCTTAGAAACCTACTTCATCATTAATATAATATAACATAAACTTATAAACCTACAGCATTACACTCATTATTATACCACATCACAGACGAAACCTACAACATCATTACTATAATATCACATAAACTTATAAACCTACTGCATTAAAGTCATTATTGTACCACATCACAGACGAAACCTACTGCATTACAGTCATTATTATACCACATCACAGACGAAATAATCTCTATGAACAACCTTATAAACCTACTGCATCACAATCATTATTATACCACATCACAAACGAAATTATCTAAATAAAAACATCAAGCCATAATTTAGACTAAATCACCTTTATGAACAAACCTTAGAAACCTATTGCATCATTACTATAATGTCATATAAACTTATAAAACTACTGCATTACAATCATTATTATACCACATCACAGACAAAACCTATTGCATTACATTCATTATTATACCACATCATAGAAGAAATAATCTATATGAACAACCTTATAAACCTACTGCATTACAGTCATTAAAATTCCTCATCACATACGAAATTATCTATATAAAAACATCAAGCCATAATTTAGACTAAATCACCTCTATGAACAACTTCAGAAACCTACTACATTACAGGAATTATTCTACAACATGACAGACATGTGCATACAAACACAACTGATTTTGGAAAAAAACGCCAAGCCACATTTTAGACTAAATCATCTCTATGAACAACATTAGAATTCTACTTCTTACTTGCTTATTGATACCACTATGACAGACAAGAGCATACAAATCACAATCAATTTATGAAAAAATACAGCAAGCCACATTGAGGGACTAAATCACTTCTATGAACATACGAGAAACCTAATGCATTACAGGGCATTACTCTACCACATCCAAGGATTACTCTACCATATTTAAGACTAAAAATTCTCTATGTTCAACCTTGAAACCTATTGCATCATTACAATAATATCACATAAACTTATAAACCTACTGCATTACAGTCATTATTATACCACATCACAAAAGAAGCCTACTACATCATTACTATAATATCACATAAACTTATAAACCTACTGCATTAAAGTTATTATTATACCACATCACAGCTGAAACCTACTGCATTACTGTCATTATTATACCACATCATAGACAAAATAATCTCTATGAACAGCCTTATAAACCTACTGCATCACAATCATTATTATACCACATCACGGATGAAATTAGCTATATAAAAATGTCAAGCAATAATTTAGACTAAATCACCTCTATGAACAAACCTTAGAAACCTATTGCATCATTACTATATTATCACTTAAACTTATTAAACCTACTACATTACTATAATTTTTTTCACACTTCTTAGACAATAACTTACTATATACAGTCATTATTTTCTCAGTGAAAATAATCTCTATGTATACAACCTTTATAAACTACTACATTAGAGTCTATTAAAATATCGCATCAATTACGAAATTATCTATATAAAAACTCAAGCCCATAATTTTAGACTAAATCACCTCTATGAACAACTTTAGAAACCTACTACGTTACAGGAATTATTCTATAACATGATAGACATGTGCATACAAATACAACTCATTTCAGAAGAAAAAAACATCAAGTCACATTTTAGACTAACTCATCTCTATGAACAACATTAGAAACCTATTGCATTACAGGCATTATTATACCACATGACAGACAAGGACATACAAACCACAATCAAATTTTAAAAAAAAATGGTAAAAGCACATTTTTAGAAATAATTATTCTATGAACATCCGAAGAATCCTACTGCGTTAAAGCATTACTCTACAAATTTAAGGATTTTACTCTACACATTTTAGACTAAAATATCTCTATGAATACAACCTTAGAATACTATTGAATCGTTACTTTTATATCACATAAATTTATAAACTTACTGCATTACAGCCATTATTTACCACACACTGACGAAATATATCCTTATGGACAAACTTTTAAACATACTGCATTAAGTCATTATTATACCACATCATAATATGAATACAATACATCAACATTTCAAAACAATTGCATCACAGTTATAAATTTACATTACATGGCATTATTCTACCACATCATAGACAACATTAGAAAACCTTACTGCATTTACATGCATTATTCTTACCACATCTCAATAAATATCGTACACCACAATCGATTTTGGAATAAATGCCAAGTATAATTTTATTCTAAAATCACCTCATGAAAACATTAGAAAACCTTACTGAAATTACAAGCATGACCCTACCACATCACAGAGAATAGCAGACAAACAAAATCGATTTTCGAAAAAAAGGCAAGCCACGTTTTAAACTAAATCATCTCTATGAACAACCTTAAAAACCTACTACATTCCAGGCATTACTCTACCACATCATATATAATAGCATAGAAACTGTAGAATACAAGTAATATTTGATATATGAACCAAGAATTAAAGAGAGAAAGTAGGAGGAAGGATGTATTTTCTAGTGAGAGAAAGTAGATAACATGAAATGCATTAAGTGGAAAATGTAAAACATACAACCAACCAACCACCCAACTATCTCTCCAGGCATGGAGAGGTGTATTTATACCCCTTTTTGGCCGGTCATGGGCCTTATAAGGCTTTCCATGGGCCTTTGGGCCATATTAGCTTATAATCTAAACATTGACTAACTACGGGCTTTGACTAGTTAATATTGGAAGTGACCGAGACTTTTCTTGTTCCTAACAATCTCCCCCTAAGGGAGGTCACTCCAATTTACAAAAATTTAAACTTAGCATACTATGCTTCGACTTTAGTCTTGTGCTCGTAGTCTTTAACTTCAATATATAACTTTGTGATTTTGATGTAGTGATCATAGACTTTAGGTCTTGAGCTTGTTCCTTATCTTATCTTGAATGTGATCTTTGAACACCTTGAGATCATCAACCAAGCATAATCTCATTTTGCCATCTTGTAAACTTTGCCATCTTGTGAACTTGTGACTTCTGGACCGACATGCTCATACCTTTCTTGATTTGTTGACTTGAAAAGCTTTAATGTTGCATCTTTCTTGAAATTCTTTAACTTTAACACTTTGTCACTTCGAGAAAGACGTTCGGTATCAGAGTTGCCGGAATATCTTGAAACATGTCTTGAGATTTCATGATGTTCTTTATGTTTGTCACGGTAGGTATGAGCATGTGATTATGAATTCTTAGTGAGGTCAGCTGGAATCAGGTACCTTCTCCTCTATCTTTAAGTATCAGAATTAAAATACAGTTAGCATTAAAGTAGGGGGTCGACATATGGCTTTGTCATTTCCCGTGTTTGGTTAGAGTAACTCTTCGATCCGTGAGGTTCGACCTGTGATCAGGTAGATTCTATTTAAAGTGATCTCCTTGACAGGTTTTCCAGAATGAAGATAAATCTTTCTACACAATGTGTATCTATTTATCAAACTTCAGCATTGTTCTCTTTTTCGGAACGTCTCTGAGAAGAAACACGATAAGAGTGGTACCAGTGAGTTACTATTCTCTCCGATTGAATAGAAAATTGACTTTGAAATATATCGAGTATCAATTTACTAAAGTGGTTTTGTGACAAGCGAGAGTGTTAATAATTTCCAATATTCATCATCAATAGTCTCAATTCATAACCTGGGTAACAAAGTTTGATGAGTATTAGAAATCACCATCATTTTCTTCCAGTTGTCACAAGTTTGATTCATATAGAATCGCACAAGTCACCTACCATGAGCTTGTTTGATGTTGACTCAAGCAGGATTTCCATCTTCACTGTGAATTATATCACTCGGATGTTCTGGCAAAATCACAAGGATAATGCGTAGGACTCTTAGTATATTTCTCGTTATTCACATTGTGTGAGATAGCAAGCATAATTTTGACAAGTGTCCTAATGAGATTTATGGATGATCTCTTTTGGCTCTAGACTTAATAGTGCACTTTGATTTTAGTGATCGGAGGCTGGAGCGGACTGCCACCTTTTCAATATCAACTAACTCGGAGTGAGAAAGTCGATAGAAATGCGTGTAATCTCTGTGAGAAATGAAACAAGAGTCTGTTGAGAGACCTTGAGTGGTTAGGGAGGGTTGTGCTTAGCGTCACTGCACTTCAATGTCAGACAACACCTTAGTGTTTCTGACAGTTTATGTATTGACTCGGTTTCTACCTAAGTTTATGTAGGGCTTTTTTCTTTTCACCCTTTATCATTACATTTCTTTTTCATTCTTCAACCCCTTCAACGCGTACCGGGACTTCATAACTAACACCTTGTTGGGTTTATTCCAGTGCTAGCTCCATCTCAGTCGACACTTTTCCCGATTCTCACTTTTTCTCCTTTTGTATCATACCTAAGGACTTCTACAATAACTAGTGGATATAACTGGGTAGATCCCTCCGGTTCTGGCTGGATCATGAGATTTGAGTATGTTAGGATCAAGAAAAGTCTTGGTCACTTCCAATATTTACTAGTCAAAGCCTGTAGTTAGATATGTTAATCTTATTAAGCTAATATGGCCCAAGGCCCATGGTAAGCCCATCAATAGGCCCATGGCCGGCCAAACTAAGTGTATAAATACCCTCTTTATAGCTTGGAGAGGGTGTTGGTTGGTTTTGTATTCTCACTTTGCTAATGACTTATATGTTTCTTACTTTCTCTCTCTAGAATACATCCATCCTTCCACTTTCTCTCACTAAGTTCCTTCCCAACTCATATCAAAGATTACTTGTATTCTTCAATTGGTATCAAGAGCCATGGAGTGGTGTGCTTAGTTTTTGTGTTTAAGTGTTTCTTTTGGTTCATTGGTTTTTGCAAAAATCATCCTTTATTGTTTCTTTTTTGATTCCAAAGCTATTATGTACACTAATGGATTATTTACCTTGGTAAATCTGATCTAGTATCTTTAAGATATAGGTGTACAAGCTTATAATCAAGAAAAATATATTTTTTTTTACATTTTTGTGTTCGAAAATCTTATAAAGAGCAAAATCTTGATTTTAAATTTTCGGCTTAAAAACCTTAAAGTTTTCATTTTTCTTGTTCCTATAGGTTTAGTCACACTAGTTGTACAAGTATTTTTGCAAAACAATCATCAAAAGGGTGCCTTTTTGTGTTTTTAAGTTTTTGGTTCTTTAGTAGTGGAAGTCGAACAACTAAAGTCGAACAACTCAAGTCGAACAACTGGTGTTCGACAACTGAGTCGAACAACTGAGTCGAACAACTCAAGTCGAACAACCTAAGTCGAACAACCCATTTCAAGGGAAACCAAACAACTCACTTCAGTTAGAACCGAACAACCCGAACTCTATTGGAACCGAAGAACTTCCTTTAAGTGGAAACCGAACAACTTGTCTTAAGTGTAAACCGAACAACTCGATTTGTGTTGAAACCGAACAACTGGTCTTAAGAGGAAACCGAACAACTTGATTTATGTAGAAACCGAACAACTTGTTTTATGTAGAAACTGTACAACTTGAATTACGTGGAAAATTAACAACTTATTTTAGTTGAAACCTCGACACAACTCCATCTAGTTGAAACGAACAACTCCATATAGTTGAACCGAAACAAATCCCACTTTAGTTGAAACTGAACAACTCCACTCTAGTTGAAACTGAACAACTCAACTTGTGTGAAAACCGAACAACTCAACTTGTGTGGAAACCGAACAACTCGACGAAGTGGAAACCGAACAACTTGGCTTTTGTGGATATGTATAATCTCAGTTTTTTAAAAATTATACGGTTTATTTTGTGCTGACTTGTAAAATCCGTGAAACCATTCAATTGTTTTCCGGTTTGTCAAGAATTGTAAAATCCAGTGTAGTTTCATTTAATTAAATCACTTAAAAGAAACTTAATTAAACACAATTACTTTCTACCACTGCCGATCAACAAGTAATCTTTTAACATACACATTTCTTAATGACGACTCTTGCTGACAAAGCGATTCTTTGGGGTGCTGACAACTAGTCCACCATGTTGGAAAAGGTTATGTATTACTCTTGGAAAAGCAGAATGAGTTATTACATGATGAATAGACACATCGACAAATGTATCCTTGAATCGTCGAAAATGGCTACTTATTGGCTTCAAATTGAAGAAAATGAAGTGTCAAGGCCAAGAATATATTCTGAGTTATCTCCTACCGAAGCATTTCAAGCCGTTTGTGTTGTCAAGGGCAAACAAATATCATTCTCTAGGATTACCACAGAAGTCATATGCATTAGTAGACAATCATAAAGTCAACAAGGAACTGTAGGAAATGAATTCAACTCATAATGCAAGGAACTTCATGACGAAACAGGAAGGGGTGTAAGCTTTATTGATGAATTCGATAAGTTTGCCTATAAGAGGGGGAATCACTCGTGAACTTCTACTTGAGTTTTCAATGCTACTCATTGACATGAAAATCAACATGAAATGACAAATTTGTGACAGATGCTCAAAATGGTTCGAGACTTGCCACACAACCAACATCGTTCTGCTTTATGCTTATTTGGGACAACATGTTTGGCGAATTTCATGCAAAATGTGGTTAGTTTAATGGCCATGACGCAATTCAGACCTACTTGCTTTGGTTGCAACTCCATCAAATGGACCTAGTTTCTCCTTATCATACTCATCAATATTCACCCAAATACACTCAATTTTTAACCTTAAGTTTCATCATATCATGTTCCACAGTATGGTTCACTTATCAGTCCTCTTTAATACTCAACTCATCAATCATCAACACATCTTTTAATCAATTTATCCACATCCATGATTATCACAAGTCATCAATTTCACACAACATTTTATTCTCCATATATAATAATCAATTGAATATCCTCCCTCAGTTGATTAACAATTGAATATTCCCAACAGATCAGGTTTTATTGTAACAATGTTCTAGAAAGGTGATGATCCCCATTGGATGCCATCCATTCACATGATGTCGTTTTGATGCTGTCGTCACTTACCCGTTATCCCACTACCAAATAACCAGTTGAGAAACTCATCAAACCTTAGGATAACAAGGATTACCATTAATAATGGAAGAGTAACTTTACAACCAATTAAGGGGAGACAAACTTCTGTTAGCTGCGTGTACTTCAAGGACTTATACTCCAGGAGCAAGTGGAAATTAATTCTGGAAAACAAAGAACAATTATCTGCTACAACTGCAAAGAGGAAGGCCACATGTCCAAACAGTGCACCAAACCAAAGAGGAAAAGGGATGATTCATGGTTTAAGGATAAAGTGTTGTTGGTTCAAGCTCAAGTAAGTTGTCAAATTTTACATGTGGAATGTATTCGATTTTTGGCAGATCCAGGAATTCCAGTAGGTCAACGCCACACAGACTGTCTTAACTAACCATGTTGCTTATACAAGCTGATGAATTTGGGATGCTTATAACTCTAATATGTGATGAAACTTAACAATGACAAAGTTGCTCTAATGCGAATTTATCTCACTAGGTTCTGACGCTCTTTCTGAGGTACACAATCATATAATGTGAATAATGATATGACTAATCAAGTTGTGCAGGCTATGCCGTCTTTCTGAACTGTTCAAATGGTTGTGAAACCATTCAGAGACTTAAATAATCAGTGATAGTCAAAATCTTTCCTTATATCGGTATCTGATTGAATCCCTAAGGTAAGCTGTTCAAAAATTCTAACTCTTCTGCACAACAAGGTGATTTGATATTATCTGTGATTAAACAACTAAAACCCAAGTAGTTCCTTGTACCAAGACGAATCTGGAAAATAAAAGTGTCAATGATACTTTAACTGTTGAGCTTGAAAGATATAAGGAACAAGTCAATATGTTAAAAGAAGGACAAAACATTGATTTAAAGAGTCAAGATAATGTTTTAGATTCATGTGCACAGTCTGTAGAGATTGCTCATCTTAAACAAATCTCTTTTAGGAACATTTAAAAGAAAAGGAATCTTTATTGCAAACGGTTACACTTCTCAAAAATGATTTTAAGAAAGAAGAATCTAGAAACCTTGATAGGGAAATAGCCTTAGAAAAGCAGATCAAACACCTAGATAATATCGTTTTTAAAAGAGATCAATCTGCATAAACTATTCACATGTTGACGAAACCTCAGTTTTTCTATGATAATACCACTAAACACGCTCTAGGTTTTCAAAATCCTTTCTATCTGAAGAAAGCTTAGCAGTTGGAACCTATGCTATATGTTGGTGATATAATTCAGAAAACCAATCCTATTGTAATCCCTGACTCAGAAGAGACCTTAACACTTGCTGAAGAGAGTCGTTCAAAAATGCTTTTAAAACATAAGGATAATATGATGAAAAAAAGATAAAACAAATTAATACCACACCAATCGATTATGTTGCTCTTAATAAACTTTATAAAGATTTTGAAACACGGTTTGTTCCACAAACTAAATTATCTGCTGAACAAGCCTTTTGGTCACACAACTCTGTAAATTCCTCAGAACCTGATCTTTTTTATAGACCCACCAATGTTGAGATTCCTAAAGAACTTCCTAAAGTCAACATGGTGAATACGAGTTTGAAGAAACTTAAATACATTTGCTACTTTGATGTGGTAGTCAAAGATTGAAACCTACCGCCACAATACTATCACTAAGGGCACGTGTAGAACATACAAAAGCTTGTTTTAGGGATGAAATAAGTGCATTTTTAAAGCTCTGAAGGACCTGATTTTAGTACATTCAACAACAAATTGGTTTGATGTATGCTGAAGGTCTAAAATGTCTTCTATCAAATGGAACAGGCTGTGGAACAACATCGTGTAGAGTCAAAAACATTTGAAGTTAAAATGAATCAAGCTTTGAACGAAAATGAACGACTCTTGGTACAAGTGATGAGCAAAGAAATTGTGAACTTGATTTGTAAATTTTCCTCTATGGTTTGCTTTTGTAAATATGTTGATATGTATGTGAAAAGTGTCTCAAACTTGAGAACGAGCTTGCAAGAAGGATTTTGTGAAATGAGATTTACGATAAATTGTTCAAAAGGTTTACCACTTTGGAAAAACATTGCATTTCGTTAGAAGTTGATACTCAACTTAATCAGGAAATTTTTCAAAGGAACAATTCTATTTCAAATCAAAGTGCTCCAAGTTTTGATCAATTGTTTGTATTAAATGAATTAAAAGCTCAGTCCCAAGAGAAAGACATGGTCATAAAAAAGTTGAAAGAGAGAATTAAATCTCTTAGTGGAAATATGGATAATGATATGATCAAACAAGACTTAGAAGAGATTGAAACCATAAATATTGATATTGTATCATAGGGTTGGACAAAGTTATTTGCTGAGAATGAGCATTTGAAACAGACCTATAAGCAACGTTATGACTCGATTAAACCAGCACGTGTTCGATCAAAAGAACAATGTGCTGACTTAACTAATCAAGTCAATCTAAAGTCTATGGAAATTTCTGATTTAAATGCTTGTCTTCAAGAAAAAGTTTTGGTAATTATAATCTCAAGGATGAATTGAGGAAAACTCAAAGGAAAAGATTTAGCTTAATAATAAAGTTACCACATCATCTAGTTAATCAAAAGATATTAGGAACCAATAACCCCTAAATGTTGATAAAAGGTAGCTCACTCTGCCTATATTAAGCACACTCGGGAAGAAGCTGCAGTTCTTAGGGATCTAGTCGATCATATTCAAGTAAATTATCCCCTAGAACTGACCCTAGAATCTACCTATAAGTATACTAAACTAATTCAGGAGCTGCTTATAAAAATCAGAAAAACCCGCCCTAGTCTCAACAATTCTAGAGAGCAACTAGTGGTTGTGACCCTAATGAATAAAGTCAAAAGAGTTAGATTCACTGAGCCCATCACATCCTCAAGAAACACAATCATAAAAAAGGCCTCTACATCAGACCTAGCTTCTAACAAACTTTGTTGTCTCTAAGGTATAACCATCTACTAGTGCTAGCGGATCACAGCCTTCAGGCAATACAAAGAAAGATAGGATTCTACAAACACAAAGTAGTACTCAGAAGAATAAAGTAGAAGCCTACCAGTAGGAAAGTTAAATCTAGTTTAAAAAATAAAGATCATGTTGTTGCACCTAAAGGAACTGCTCATGTGCAGCATTCCAAGCTTAATGCTAATTCTGAACTTAAATGTGTTAAGTGTAATGGTTGCATGCTTTCTGATAATCATGATTTGTGTGTTCTTGATTATATCAATAATGTGAATGCTCATGCAAAATCTAAATCTGCTAAGAAACAAACAAAGAGAAAAGTTTGGAAACCAAAAGGAAAGATGTTTAAAACTATTGGATATATTTAGAGACCTACTAGTCGACCTTTCACTATTGTAGGAAATGCGTGCCCTTTAACTAGGAATACCACTACTACTGAAGCGCCCCTTAGGAAACCAGTTGTTCTAGATAATGAAACATCTAAACCTGCTGTAACATTGGTCTATTCACGAAAACCTAGGAACTCTAAAACTAATGTTCCTGTTAGCAAATCTAAGGTTCTTCAATCTGTATCTGCTAACAAAAAGGAACCCAGTAAATCTTGGGGATCCATAATTTCCGATGTTCCATCTTCCTCTCTTAATGAATGCAGGTCGTCCAAATTGTCCTCTGGTATTTGGACTCCGGCTGCTCCAAGCATATGACCGGAGATCGCTCTCAGCTCACCAATTTCGTCAACAAATTTTTGGGTACAGTCAAATTCAGAAATGATCATGTGGCAAAGATTTTGGGATATGGTGATTATCAGATTAGGGAATCACGTTACGATATTAAGGGCTTTACTATGTGGAAGGACTTGGACACAACTTATTCTCTGTTGGGCAGTTTTGTGATTCAAACCTTGAGGTTGCTTTTCGTCAACATGCCTGCTTCATTAGTAATTTAGAAGGTGTTGATTTATTGACTGGATCTCGATGCAAAAATCTGTATACTCTGTCTCTTAGAGACATGATGATGTCCTCTCCTATATGTCTCTTTTCAAATGCCTCAAAGACTAAGTCCTGGCTATTGCATCGAACGTTTGTCTCATCTAAACTTTGGTGCAATCAACCATTTAGCTAGACATGGTCTTGTTTGAGGTCTCCCTAAGCTTAAATTTGAAAAGGACCATCTGTGTTATGCATGCGCAATGGGTAAGAGCAAGAAGAAACCCCTAAACATAAATCTGAAGACACTAATCAAGAAACTCTATTGGTTACACATGGATCTTGTGGACCAATGCGTGTTGCAAGTGTTATGAAAAAAGACTCCTTGTCATTGTCGATGATTATTCACGATTCACATGGGTTAAGTTCCTAGGTCAAAGATTGAAGCTCCAGATCTTCATAATCAAGTTTCTTAAGATGATCAAAATGTGGCTGAATGTACTCTGTTCGAAGCATTCAAAAACAGATAATGGAAAACTGAATTTGTTAATCACACGTGCGTGAAATATTATGAGATGGGTTGGTATCTTCAAAAAAATTCTGTAGCGCGTTTCTCCACAGCAAAAAATGGAGTCATTGATTGTCGGAATCGTAAGCTAATTAAAGCTGCTCGCACAATGTTAATTTATGCAAAAGCTCCATTATTTCTATGGGCTGAAGCAGTGGCTACCGCATGTTGCACTCAAAATCGTTCCATCATACGCCTTCGTCACGGCATAAACACAATTGAGCGTTTTCATGAAAACTTAACGACTTTCTTTCTTCCATGTATTGGTGCACTCTGAGCATCTATGTATTGATAGTGAGAATTTGGGCAAGTTTACAACCAAATGGCTGATATTGTGGTAATTTTCATTGGTTATGCACCCACGAAGAAAGCATTTCAAATTTACAACCGACGTACCAGAGGAATCATTAAGACAATTCATGTAGATTTTGATGAGCTGACTGCAATGGCTTCTGAACACAGCAGTTCAGGACCCGCACTTCAAGAAATGACTCCTGCAACAATCAGTTCAGGACTCATGCCAAACCCTCCTCTTTTAACACCATTTATACCACCTTCGAGAATTGACTGGGATATGTTGTTTCAACCGTTGTTCGACGAATTACTCAATCCTCCACCTAGTGTTGATCACCACCAGACCTAAAGTCGTTGCTCTTAATTGATGAAGTAGCAGCTCTGGTACCCGCTGTATCAACCGGTTCACCTTAATCAACTACAGTTGACCAAGATACACCATCATCAAGTAACTCTCAAACAACACCCGATACCCAACCTCCCGTCATTCCTAATGATGTTGAAGAAGACAATCATGATATTGAAGTTGCACGTATGGGTAATGATCCGTACTTTGGTATTCCAATTCTAAAAGTTCCTTTTGATTAATCTTCATCATCGGATTCTATTCATACAAATGTGCCTCCTGATCACCAAATTTCTGAACACAATAACAAATGGAATAAGGATCATCCACTTGAAAATATAATCAGTGAACTCGCTAGACCAGTTTCTACAAGGCTGCAATTACATGAGCAAGCTCTTTTCGGTTACTACGATGCTTTCCTCACTGTTGTTGAACCCAGGACGTATAAAGATGATTTGACTCAAGCTTGCTGGATTGAAGCAATGCAAGAAGAACTCAATGAGTTTGAACATCTTGAAGTATGGGAGCTCGTACCCCCACCAGATAAAGTTATGGTTATTACTTTGAAGTGGATATACAAAGTGAAACTAGATGAACTGGGAGGTATAATTAAGAACAAAGATTGATTAGTGGCTTGTGGTTACCGTTAAGAGGAGGGAATCGATTTTGAAGAGTCTTTTGCTCCGGTTGCAAGATTAGAGGCTATAAGGATTTTTCTCACGTTTGCTGCTCATATGAACATGGTCGTCTACCAAATGGATATGAAGACTGCATTTCTGAATGGTAATCTGCGGGAAGAAGTTTATGTTAGCCAGCCGGATGGGTTTGTGGATAAAGATAAACTAAATCACGTGTACAAGCTTAAGAAAGCTCTTTATGGGTTGAAACAAGCTCCACGCGCGTGGTATGACATGTTGTCTTCGTTCCTGATATCCCAAGACTTCTCTAAAGGTTCAGTGGATCCCACATTGTTCATATGTAGAGACGGCAAGGAACTACTTCTAGTACAAATATATGTCGATGATATCATCTTTGCTGCATCTACACTTAAACTTTGTGACCTATTTTCTAAAATCATGTGTTTAAATTTAGATGCATGATGGCAAATCTCATTTTTCTTAGGGACTATAGTATTTCGCCATGTCACAGAGGTAGTATGCAACTTGAATCCTTAAAGAATTACGTTTTGACTCTTGTGACCAAGTGGATACTCCCATGGTGGAGAAATCCAAACTGGATGAGGATAAAGAAGGGAAAGCCATTGATCCATCACACTATCATGATATGATAGGCACCCTCCTTTATCTCACAGCCAGTAGACCTGACCTACAATTTTCTATATGCATGTGTGCTCGGTATCAGGCTCGGCCTACTGAAAAGCACTTAAATGCAATAAAAACGATCTTTCGATATCTAAAAGGAACCGTTAATCAGGGCCTATGGTATCCGAAGGATTCATCGATTGCTCTAATAGCATTTGCAGATGCGGATCATGCTGGTTGTCAAGATACACGCCGTAGCACATCTGGTAGTATGCAATTTTTGGAAGATAAACTTATCAGTTGGTCATCAAAAATGCAGAAAAGCGTTACGATATCCAGTACGGAAGCTGAATATATTACTTTGTCCAGCTGTTGTGCTCAACCTTTGGATGAGATCACAGCTTACCGACTATGGCTTTGGTTTTAACAAAATTCCAATGTACTGTGATAACAAAAGCATTATTGCCTTATGTTGCAAAAAGTTCAACATTCCAGGTCCAAGCATATAGACATCAGATTTCACTTTATCAAGGAGAATGTTGAGAATGGGGTGATCGAACTTTACTTTGTCAATACGGAGTATCAACTGGCGGACATCTTCCACTAAAGCTCTTGGAGAGAAAGTATTTGAATTTCTGATAACAAGCTGGGATTGCGGGTTTTACGCCGGAGACTCTTGAAACAATTGGCAGATTTGGGGGGGAAAAGGGGGGTTGATGAATAGTGGGTACCTATTTAACATATCCTGTATATATGATATATACATAAACCATAAAAACAAAAAAAGATTTTTTTTTCTAGATGTACTTCTTTTTATAAAACAATATACAAAAAATATAACAAATCTAGTAAAACCAAGAAAAATAATTAAAAAATGGAAAATAATATACAAATGAGGTATTAAAGGCATGTCTTTTGAAATCGATAACATTTACGGTTTAGAACTTTAATTCATTTATGATTAAGAGGGCTGTAAATTGAAGTTCAGAGCAGGAAGTTTACAAATGTTTTTTCTAAACTATGGGCCAACATGGATTGCCATTATTTCAGATAGTAACCGGTCATCATCTTAAAAGGCAAGTATTTCAAGAAGAAAACTTGACCTCTCAACGGGAATTTTGTCTCCGTATGGTCTACTTTATGACCATGTTAAGGCTTGTGATTACTTTGGCATTAAAACCAGTGCTTCCATATATAACTTACGTGTACTTGTCAGTGCGCTTAGTGTCCAAAATAAGAGAAATTTATTTTATTGTAAAAGGTTGTCTTCATAATGAATCAGTGTTTTCAGTAATAACAAAAGATTTTCAAAGACAATTCGGACCACTCAACAATGACAACATCTCTTTAAATAGAAACGGGTCATTATTTTGAGGGGGAGAAAGTGTAATCGTTAAATCTTTTTAAATCAGTCTTTCAAATAAAGTCCATGGAATAAACGGGATAAAAGTTTTGAATAATAAGGATAAATAATTTTTCTGGGGAGTTAATTTATATTAACTACAAGAGCGTAGATGTCATTGTTTAAACTTTATGGACTTATTTGCATTTGAGACTTGTGAATTCAGGCCTTAACTCATGTGAGATAATATTGCAACACCTCATAGTTTGTAAAAGACTTAGGAATGCTTGGAAATACTTTCATAGTTTTAAAAGCCTTGAAGTTGATTCTCACGGGATAGATCTAAGCTTATATATTCTTAAAACACGATCTCGAGTATGTGTGCGTACAAAGTTTTGCTGATTCCGAGGTGTCGAAACCAGCAAGGGGGAAGGAGTAGATGTATACTCGATAGTGTCCTTAGCCTTCTTTTGAGGTTAGCTTCTTTTGTCTTTTGAGGTTAGCTTCTTTTAATTTTAGGCCTTTTTGAATCTTTTGGGTGCACTAATTCAATCTCATGGTGGAAGAGACATCTCGTCATTAGTCAGTATGCATCATTTGAGTCCCCAGGGGGAAGTGTTGGGAGTATAATTATTTAAAACGTGAGAAAAGTTCTTTCTGATTCAGTTAATGCTTCCTCAAACGGTCAATCCCTAAGCTTATTCTTAAAAGAAGTAGAAGTATTTGATAAAAGAGGTACACATAGGTATGATGATTCCTTAAGTCAGTTAGTATTCTACAAAAAGAAATGAGTACATTTGGGACTTAGTTGACTTAGGTGTTATCATTTCGACTACTTAGAGGGAATAATTGTGACATCCGGGACTTAGTTGACTTTGGTGTTGCAATTTATATCATCAATATCCTGAAGAGAGAAATGCGCTCATCCGGGACTTAATTGACTTTGGTGTTGCGGTAACAAATTCTTGAAAGGGTTAACTGTGCACTTTGGATATCTGGGCTTTATACATTAAGACTGCTTGATGCGGCTTGCAAGAAAGTTCTGAATCTACTCAAGAAAGGATTGCTGGTTTAGAGGTGGAAGCTATACATCATCACACGACAACACCAATTACACAAAGATCAAGTTACATATTGTCATATAAATCTGTTTCATACTCAAAGTTTGAAGCAAAGACTTTTGTAACTTGGAAAGAAAGTTGAAGCAATACTAAAGAGTGCTTGGACAGAGAAAGATCAGATTGACAACTTCTTGAAAGAAAGAAGGTTAATGAGGAGCTTAGAAATTTCGTTGGTGAGAGATTGTACGAAGCAGACCTACGACTGCGACAAAAGAACCATATGATTCTATCATATGATGTTCTCATCATTCAGGTCAAACCTTGTACATAATAATTTTGTGAATATATATAGTGTAGACTTAATGGTGATTCTAAGGAATGCTCGAGTACAAAATTTTCAAGAATTTCTTAGTAAATTAAAAAAAATTCAAATTATTGTACTCAGCACTATCTTATATACCCTCATAAATTGAGGGGGAGCATTAAAATGTTCCTCATAGATAGTAATTAAAATTTTTATCCCTTAGGTTACTCAATTGATATCTAAAATATCAAGGGGTTAACATCTTGGATAAGGGGAGAAAATGTGATTAACTTGGATCTAACTTGTATTGAAAGATGTGATCAAATAAAATTGACTTAATGCACTCTACACCTAGCATGTACTACGATTACGATGCACATGTTAAGGGGGAGCTTTTAGTGATAATGAAAAACTCTCAAAGTGTAAATCTTTTGATATTTATATCAAACACTTTGATTAAAAATTTTCCATTGATTTTGGTTACGATCATATGGAATACTTTAAAAGACGGACCTTGTACTTTATTTTTTGGAGATATAAGGTGGTTAGGCTTAGGTATTCTAATCCATGATCCAACCAGATACCCGAGGGATCTACCCAGGGTTATCTACTAGTTAGTGTAGATGTCCTTAGGTATGATAAAAGGAGTAAAGTGAGATTAAGGGAAGAATGCAGACTGAGATGGAAGCTAAACTCTAGAACAAAACTAACAAGGAGGTTAGTTATGAAGTTCTCGGTAAGAATTCAAGGGGTTAAGAATGAAAAGAGAATGTAAGGATAAAGGTGTAAAAGGAAAGATGCCCTCCATACACTTAGCAGATACGGGTCATACATACTGTCGGAACACTAGAGTTGTCAGAAATTGAAAGACAGTCATGGGACCCAGTGACGTATGCAACATACCCTTCCTGCCACTCATAGTCAGAAAGACTTTGTTTCAAAACTCACGGAGATTCAAAACATTTTATCAACTCTCTCACTCCGAGTTAGTTGATATTGAAAAGGTGGTAGTCTGCTCCAGCCTCCGATCACTAAAATCAAAGTGCACTATTGAGTCTAGAGCCAAAGAGGATCATCCATAAATCTCATTAGGACACTTGTCAAATTAAGCTTGCTAAATCACACAATGTGAATAACAAGATATATATTAAGAGTCCTACGCATTATCCTTGTGATTTTGCCAGAACATCCGAGTGATTTCATTCACAATGAAGATGGAAATCCTGACTTGAGTCAACATCAAAACAAGCTCATGGTAGGTGACTTGTGTGATCCTTTTGAATCAAACTTGTGACAACTGGAAAGAAATGATGGTGCGATTCTATAAGAATCAAACTTGTTCCAGGTTATGAATTGACGATTGATGATGAATTTTGAAATGATTAACACTCTCGATGTGTCACAAAACCACTTTAGCAAGTGACACGTCGATTGATTTTCAAATCAATATTTTACTTCAATCACGGTGAGATAGTAACTCGCTGGGGTCACCACTTATCGTGTTGTCTGCTTTGAGACGTTCGGTAATGAGAACATGCTGAGTTTGATGAATCTAATTACCACATGGTGTAGAAGATTCTATTCTTTCAGATGGAAATCTTGTCCAGGACGACTCTTCTTAATTGAATCTTCCTGATCACAGGTTGATCCTACGGATTCAAAGGTTACTCAACCAAACACGACCTCCCCTTTAATGACAAAGCCATATTTATCCCCCCCGCTTTATTGCTAACTATTTTATTACAGAAACTTAAAGATGGAGCGTGATACTTGATTCCAGCTGAACTCACTAGACTTTCATAGCCACATGTAATTACCTGACGACAATCATAAAGGACTTCATGAAAGACTCAAGTACATGTTTTAAGGACTTCTGCTACTTGATTAAGTATCGTCTTTCTTGAAGTGACGAAGTATTAAAAGTCAAAGAATTACAAGAAGTTTCTAATCCACTCTGATACCAAACATCTTTCCGAAGTTAACGACAGTGTTAAAAGTTAAAGAATTTCAAGAAGATGCAACATTAAAGCTTTTCAAGTCAACAAATCAAGAAAGGTATGATCATGTCGGTCCAAAGTCACAAGTTTCACAAGATGGAAAAGTTCATTAAGATGGCGAAGAGATTATGCTTGGTTGATGATCTCAAGATCACATACAAAGTTAAGATAAAGGAGCAAGCGGATCCCAAAGTCACTAATCACTACAACATATTCACAAGAGTAAAACAAGAATTGAAGTTAAAGACTACGAGCTGAGGACTAAAGATAAAGCATAGTATGCTAGGATTATATTTTTTGTAAATTGGAGTGACCTCCCTTAGGGGGAGATTGTTAGGATCAAGAAAAGTCTCGATCACTTCCAATATTTACTAGTCAAAACCTGTAGTTAGATATGTTAATAATATTAAGCTAATATGGCCCAAGGCCCATGGTAAGCCCATTAATAGGCCCATGGCCGGCCAAACTAAGTGTATAAATACCCTCTCCATAGCTTGGAGAGGGTGTTGGTTGGTTTTGTATTCTCACTTTGCTAATGAATTATATGTTTCTTACTTTCTCTCTCTAGAATACATCCATCCTTCCACTTTCTCTCACTAAGTTCCTTTCCATTTCATATCAAAGATTACTTGTATTCTTCAGAGTACCTAAGCCTAACTGCCTTATAACTCCATAAATTTAAGTACAAGGTCGGTCTTTTGGGTATTTCATCACAATCCTTCCAAAATTATTGAAAAATTTGAATCAAAGTGTTTGATATAAATATCAAAAGATTTACACTTTGAGAGTTTTTCATTATCATTAAAAGCTCCCCCTTAACATGTGCATCGTAATCGTAGTACATGCTAAGTGTGGAGTGCATAGAGTACCATTTTTTTTTTTTTTTTTTATATGATCAATTTCATTACAAATTAGGTTCGTTTAATCACATTTTCTCCCCATATCTAAATGTTAATCCTGGTTTATTTGATATTAATTGATTAAACGTACAGGGACAAAATGTTACAAAATATCGAACAGGAACATTTTAATGCTCCCCTTCAATTTTTGAGGGTTTATAAGATAGTGCTGAGTACAATAATTTGAATTTACTAAGAAATTCTTGAAAATTTTGTACTCGAGCACTCCTTAATGTCACATTAATATCTACACTACATATATAAAAATTTCACAAGTTAATTATTATGTACAAGGTTTGACCTGATTATGATAAGGACATCATATCATCATATGGTCCATTGCAGCAGTCGCAAGTCACCCTCGTATGGTCTCCCACCAACAAATTTTTCCAAACTTCTCATTATCCTCCTTGACTTGAGCTGTTTGTTGATCACCTAGATCATAGCTTTTGCTCGTTCCCTATCACTCTGTCTCCATATTGTCATTGGTAGATATTCCATCCTAATCCCTTTCAGACGATCATTAAGAGCAGTTCAAACATCATCAAGTGTACTGTCACTAAACTTGTAGAGTTCATCAATACACATCAACTTGTTCTTCTTGTCTTTGTCCTGATAGATGAAGCCTCTGAGATTGGAATATGCTGTATAGGCATCCCTGCGTTAGAGATCAGATCTGTACGTATCTGGCTTCGTGACGTTAAGCTTCTTTTGGTAACTTTTGACACCTAACTAAAGATCTTCAATACGCCTTTGGATGATGATACTTCTTGTAAACATTCTCAGAGAGACACCAAAAGCAAGACGATCATCAACATTGAGATTTGTCAGCTTGCCTTGAACAAGAAGAATCAGCATGTCTTTGATATTTTAAAAGCGAAGCCATTTGAAGTCTCCTTCCTTGAATGAATATAGCTTGTCATCATCTTTACGAATGGTGATCCAATCCAAATGTTTGTAGCCGTGCCATTCGACAATTTAAAGCTTTGTGACAGCAATGATTCTACGTTTGGAGTAGACATCACGAGCAGATTCCCTGTTAGCAGCAAATCCATAGAATTGTTGACGTTTGCGTCCTTAATGAGAGATTCCCCATAGTGCATGCTTGTCATAGTTGACCTGTACTTCACTCCAGATTGTGTTAAGGACCAAATCTTCAATCCATTTGATATGACCATAATCTGTAGCCTTGGTCTTTATGACGGAAGTTGCATAAGTACAACTAGAGACACCACCAGATAGATATGCAAGGTCGTTGTTGATGAAGTGATCAAATGGAATGACTTGACGACCACGAAAGTTAGGTATCAATGGTAGTGGCTTTCGCAGATCATGAGGATATTGTTGACCTTCAGGGTTGTGCTAATCTATTTGATCTGTGGTTGCCTTGTAGACTTCTTAGAAAGAAGTATTCTAGCTCAACCAAACTTTTGCATGTACCTTTCATCAGCTCAAATGTTGGACCGGCTAATAATTCAGGTGTTAAAGTGTCAATTTTGAGTCGATTCATCATAAATGATGAGAATTATAGAGGAGTATCCATTAGCTCATCAAATGATTCATAGGTGTTAGGATCAAGAAAAGTCTTGGTCACTTCCAATATTTACTAGTCAAAGCCCGTAGTTAGATATATTAAACATATTAAGCTAATATGTTCCAAGGCCCATGGTAAGCCCATCTTTAGGCCCTATGGCCCCAGCACACAACTAGTGTAATAAATACCCTCTCCATAGCTTGGAGAGGGTGTTGGTTTGTTTTGTATTCTCACTTTGCTAATGAATTATATGTTTCTTACTTTCTTTCTCTAGAATACATCCATCCTTCCACTTTCTCTCACTAAGTTCCTTCCCATTTCATATCAAAGATTACTTGTATTCTTCAATTGGTATCAAGAGCCATGGAGTGGTGTGTTTAGTTTTTGTGTTTAAGCTTTCTTGTTGGTTCGTTTTTGCAAAATCGTCCTTTATTTTTTCTTTTCTTTTGATTCCAAAGCTATTGTGTACACTAAAGGATTATTTACCTTGGTAAATCTGATCTAGTATCTTTATGATATAGGTGTACAAGCTTAGAATCCAAGAAAATATAATTTTTGTTAGATTTTTTGTGTTCGAAAATCTTATAAAGAGCAAAATCTTGATTTTAAATTTTTTGGCTTAAAAACCTTAAAGTTTTCATTTTTTTTTGTTCCTATAGGTTTAGTAATACTAGTTGTACAAGTATTTTTGCAAAACCATCATCAAAAAGGTGTCTTTTTGTGTTTTTAAGTTTTTGGGTTTCGTAGTAGTGGAAGTCGAACAACTGAGTCGAACAACTGAAGTCGAACAACTGAAGTCGAACAACTCAGTCGAACAACTCAAGTCGATAAACTTGTTTTGTATAGAAACCGAAAACTTATCTTAAGAGGAATCGAACAACTTAATCTCAGTTAAAAACGAACAACTCGATTTAGTTGAAAAACGAACAACCTAACTGAGTGAAATCGAACACTCGACCACATTTGAAACCCCGAACAACTTTAATTAAGGTGGAAAAACGAACAACTTGACCACAGTTGAAACCGAACAACCTAACTTCAGTTAGAACCGAACAACCCGAACTCTATTGGAACCGAACAACTTCCTTTAAGGGAAACCAAACAACTCAATTTTTCAAAATTATACGGTTTATTTTGTTGACTTGTAAAATCCTGTGAAACATTCAATTGTTTTCTCGGTTTTGTCAAGAATTATAAAATCCCATGTAGTTTCATTAATTAAAACACTTAAAAGACAACTTAATTAAACACAATTACTTTCTACCACCGTCTGATCAACCAAGTAATCATTTAATATATACATTTCTCAATGACGACTCTTGCTGACAAAGCTCTCCTTTTGGGTGCTGACAATCGTCCACCCATGTTGGAAAAGGATATGTACGATTCTCGGAAAAGCAGAATGAGACTATACATGCTAAATAGACAAAATGGATGAATGATCCTTGAATCCGTTGAAAGTGGTCTACTCATTTGGCCTTTAATTGTAGAAAATGGAGTTACAAGGCCAAAGAAATATTATGAGTTATCTGCTACATAAGCACTTCAAGCTGATTGTGATATCAAGGCAACTAATATCATTCTCCAAGGACTACCACCTGAAGTTCTATGATTGGTTAGCAATCATAAAGTCGACAAGGAACTTTGGGAAAAGAATTCTAACTTCACATGCAAGGATTCATTGACGAAAACAGGAAGGGAGTGTAAAGACTTTTACAATGATATGTTGATAGTTTTCTTATAAGAAGGGGGATCACTTCGTGATTCGACTTGAGATTTTCACTACTACTCAATGACATGATTATTTACAAACATGTAACCTAGAACAATTTCAAGTTATCACAAAGTTTTTGGTTTCCCTTCCTCCTGAATGGAGCAAATTTGTGGAACAAATGTCAAAACTGGTTCGAGATTTGGCACATAACTAAACATCGATCAAGCTTCATGATTTTTTATTTTTGGGGAAAACATGATTGTCATGCTAATGGAGGTTCGTTTAATGCATGAACGCATTTTAGATCCGCTTGTTTGGTTGCAACTCATCAGATGACCAAGTCTCCTTATCAAACCCATCTAATTTCACACCAAAAACACTTAATTTCAAACAACAAGTTTCATATATCAGTATCTAAGTATGTTCACCTTATAAGTTGTGTATGGTTGAGTCTTGAATTAGGTGAACATACTGTAGAGACTGATATGATGAATCTTGTGTTGAATTAAGTGTTTTGGTGTGAATTTTGATGTGGTTTCTTGATAAGGAGACTGGGTCATAGGATGAGCTTGCAACCAAATCAAGCGGATCTAATTGCGTTTTACTTGACATTAAACGAAACCTCATTTGCATGAAAGTCCTGTTTTACTCAATGAAGCATTGAAGTGTGATGATTAGGGCATGTGCAAATCTCGAACCGTTTGACATTTTGTCAAAAAATTTGCTCCATTCAGGAGGAAGGGTATTCAAAAACTTTGTGTTAACTTGAAATTGTTCAAGTTTCATGTTTGTAATAATATTCATGTCATTTGAGTAAGTAGTTGAAAATCTCAAGTAGATAGTCACGTAGTGATTCACCCTTCTTATAGAAAACTTATCAAATCAATTGTATAGCTTACACTCACCTTTAATGTTTCGCTCATTGAACGTTCTTGCATGTGAAGTTGTATTTCTTGTCCCAATAGTTCCTAGGCGACACTTTAGGAGTTGACTAACCATTGCATTAGACTTCAGGTGGTTGTCACTTGGTAGAGATTGATTTAGGTGGCCTTGATATCTCTATCAGCTTTTGAAGTGCTTACGTAGCAGTTATCTCAATAATATTTATTTGGGGCCTTGTTATCTCCAATTTTCTAAAATTAAAGCGCCAAATGAGTAGACCCTTTCAACGGATTCATGGATCATTCATCCATTTTGTCTATTTAGCATGTATAGTTCCATTCTGATTTTCCAAGAATCGTACATATCCTTTTCCAACATGGGTGGACGATTGTCAGCACCCGAAAGGATAGCTTTGTCAGCAAGAGTCGTCATTGAGAAATGTATATATTAAATGATTACTTGGTTGATCAGACGGTGGTAGAAAGTAATTGTGTTTAATTAAGTTGTCTTTTAAGTGTTTTAATTAATGAAACTACACGGGATTTTACAATTCTTGACAAAAACGAGGAGAAAACAATTGAATGTTTCACGGGATTTTACAAGTCAACGAAATAAACCGTATAATTTTGAAAAATTAAGTTGTTCGGTTTCCCTTAAAGGAAGTTGTTCGGTTCCAATAGAGTTCGGGTTGTTCGGTTCTAACTGAAGTTAGGTTGTTCGGTTTCAACTGTGGTCGAGTTGTTCGGTTTCCACTTAATTAAAGTTGTTCGGTTTCAACTGTGGTCGAGTTGTTCGGTTTCCACTTCAGTTAGGTTGTTCGGTTTCAACTAAATCGAGTTGTTCGGTTTCAACTGAGATTTAAGTTGTTCGATTTCCTCTTAAGACAAGTTGTTCGGTTTCAATACAAAACAAGTTGTTCGACTTGAGTTGTTCGACTTCGAGTTGTTCGACTTAGTTATTCGACTTGATTTGTTTGACTCATTTGTTCGACTTGAGTTGTTCGACTTGAGTTGTTCGAACCAGTTGTTCGACTTCCACTACTACGAAACCCAAAAACTTAAAAACACAAAAAGACACCTTTTTGATGATTGTTTTGCAAAAATTTTTTTACCTTTGGTACAATAGTATTTACTAAAACCCTATAGGAACAAGGAAAATTAAAAAACTTAAGGTTTTTTTTAGCCGAAAATTTAAATCAAGATTTTGCTATTTATTTGGATTTTCGTACACATAAATCTAACAAAAAATGATATTCTTGATTCTAAGGGGGGGGGGGTTTGTACACTATATCATAAAGATACTAGAATAGATTCTACAGGTAAAATAATCCTTTAGGGTTACACAATAGCTTTGGAATCAAAAAAGAAAAAAATAAAGGACGATTTTTGCAAAAATACGAACCAACAAGAAGCTTAAACACCAAAAACTTAAACACAACCCTCCATGGGATTCTTTGTTACCAATTGAAGAATACAGGTAATAATTTTGATATGAAATAGGAAAGGAACCTTAGTCGAGAGTAAGTGGAAGGATGGATGTATTCTAGAGAGAGAGAAAGTAAGAAAAAAAATATAATTCATTAGCAAAGTGAGAATACAAAACCCAACCAACACCCTCTCCAAGCTTTTTGAGTGGGTATTTATAAACTAGTTTGGCTGGGACATGGGGCCTTTGAAGGGGCTTACCATGGCACTTGGCCATATTTTTCTTATCATTTGTTTAATTTCCTAACTACGGGCTTTGGGATCTAGTAAATTGTTGGACTAATTAGTGACTGAGACTGTTCTTTGATTAGAACACCCTTGAATCATTTGATGAGCTTAATGGATACTCCTCTGGAATTCTCATCATTTTTGTGATATCGGCTTATAATTGACCACTTTTTTACCAACCTGAATTATTAGCCGGTCCAACATTTGAGCTGTATGAAAGGTAATGCAGAGCTTGGTTGAGCTAGGATAGATAGATTACTTCTTTGAAGAATGTGTCAAGGCAACACACGGATGAAACTAGATTGGCACAACCCTGAAGTGTCAGCAATATTCCTATGATCTGCGAAAAAAGCAAACTACTTGAATAACCTAATCTCGCGGTCGTCAAGTCATTCCATTTGATCACTTCTTTTACAACACCTTGTGTATCTATATGGTGTGTCTCCAGCGTACTTATGCAACTTTTTTCATAAAGCCAAGGCTAAGATTATGTTTCATATAATAATGGATTTAAGATTTGGTCCCTAACACAATCTGGAGTGAAGTGCCGGTCAACTATGACAAGCATGCACTATAGGGAATCTCTCATTGGGGATGCAAACGTCAATAATTCTATGGATTTGCTGCTAACAGGGAATTTGCTCGTGATTTCTACTCCAAACGTAGAATCATTGCTAATAAAGGCTTTATAATGTTGAATGGCACTGCTACATACCTTTGGTTTGGATCACCATCGTAATCGATGACTGGACATGCTTATATTCATTCAGGAAGAGAGACTTCAAATGGCTTCGCTTTTTAAAATTTCTCAAGAATGCTGCATTCTTCTTGTTCAAGGCAAGCTGACAAATTCAATGTTGAAGTTAGTCTCACTTTTGGTGTCTCTCTGAGAATGTTTACAAGAAGTATCGTCATCCAAAGGCGTGTTGAAGATCTTTAGTTAGGTGTCAAAAGTTACCAAAATAAGCTCAACATCATAAAGCCAGATACGTACAGATTTGATCTCAATGCAGGATGCTATTAGCATATTACAATACCAGAGGGCTTCATCTATCAGAACAAGGACAAGAAGAAAAAAAGTTGGATGGTATATGATGAACTCCACAAGTTTAGTGACGGTACACTTGATGATGTTCGAACTTGGTCTTTCATGTTCGTTTCTGAAAGGGATTAGGATGGAATTTCTACGAAAGAATATTTGGAGACAGTGTGATAGGGAACGAGCAAAAGGCTATGATCTAGGCGTTCGACAAACAGCTCAAGTCAAAGTGGATAGATGAGAAGTTTGGAAAATTTAGATTGCGAGGTGAGTACGTAAGAGGGTTGACTTGCGGGACTGCCTCCAAAGTCCATATGATGTAATCATATGATGTTCCTCAATTAATCTGGTTCAAACCTTGTACATAATAATTTAACTTGTGTAACATTTTATATATGTAGTGTAGATATTATAGGTAACATTAAGGAGTGCTCTCTAGTATATATTTTCAAGAATTTTTAGTTAAATTCAAGTATTGTACATCTGATCTATCTTATAAAAACCCTTCAAAAATTGAAGGGGGAGCATTTAAAATGTTCACTCTGGTTCGATATTTTGTAACATTTTTTGGTCCCTGTTCGTTTAATTCATTTAATATCCCAAAATATCAGCGGATTAACATTAGGTTTAAGGGGAGGAAATGTACTGTGATTAAACTGGAACCTAATTTGATTGTAATTGTGAATCATATAAAATGCGATATCATTTGCTCTCCACACTTAGCATGTCTACGATTACATATGGCACATAGTTGAGGGGGAGCTTTTTTAATGTATAATGAAAAACTCTCAAAGTGTAAATCTTTTGATATTTATATCAAACACTTTGATTGAAATTTTTTAATGATTTTGGAAGGATTGTGATGAAATACCAAAAAGACCGACCATGTACTTAAATTTATGGAGTTATAAGGCGGTTAGGCTTAGGTACTCTGAAGAATACAAGTAATCTTTTGATATGAAATGGAAGGAACTTAGTAAGAGAAAGTGGAAGGATATTGTATCTAGATAGGAGAAAGTAAGGAAACATATAATTCATTAGCAAGTGTGAATACAAAACCAACACATATACACCCTCTCCAAGCTATGGACGAGGTATTTTTAACTAGTTCTTAGACGGCATGGGCCTATTGATGGGCTTACCATGGGCCTTGGGCCATATTAGCTTAATATGATTAACATATCTAACTACGAGCTTTGACTAGTAAATATTAGAAGTGACCAAGACTTTTCTTGATCCTAACAATCTCCCCCTATGGGAGGTCACTTCAAATTTACAAAAATATATCTAGCATAACTTATGTTTTATCTTTTAGTCCTCAGCTCGTAGTCTTTAACTTCAATTCTTGTTTTACTCTTGTGAATATGTTGTAGTGATTAGTGACTTTGGGATCGAGCTTGTTCCTTTATCTTTAACTTGTATGTGATCTTGAGATCATCAACCTAAGCATATTTCTCTTCCCTCCTTAATGGACTTTTTCCATCTTGTGAAACTTGTGACTTTGGACCGACATGCTCATACCTTTCTTGATTTGTTGACTTGAAAAGCTTTAATGTTGCATCTTTCTTGAAATTCTTTAACTTTAACACTTCGTTACTTTGGGAAAGATGTTTGGTATCAGAGTGATAGAAACTTCTTTGTAATTATTTGACTTTAATACTTTGTCACTTCAAGAAAGACGTACGGTATCAGAGTAGCAGAAGTCTTAAAACATGTACTTGAGCTTTCATGATGTCGTTATGATTGTCGAGTTCTGGTTATGAGCATGTGGCTATGAATCTTGTGAGTCAGCTGGAATCAAGTACACCTCCATCTTTAAGTTTCCTGTAATAAAATAGTTAGCAATAAAGCGGGGGGACGAATATGGCTTTGTCATTCGCTCGTGTTTGGTTGTAGTAACCTTTGAATCCGTGAGGATCAACCTGTGATCAGGTAGATTCAATTTAAGAAGAGTCTCCTTGACAAGATTTCCAGCTGAAGTATAGAATCTTTAACACTATGGTATTAGATTCATCAAACTCAGCATGTTCTCATTATCAGAACGTCTCAAAGCAGACAGCACAATATGAGTGAACCAGCGAGTTACTATCTCACCGATTGAAATAAAAAATTGATTTGAAAATCAATCGACGTGTCACTTGCTAAGTGGTTTGTGACACTCGAGGAGTCGTTAATCATTAAAAATTCATATCATCGTCCTATCATAACCTGGAACCAAGTTTAATTCTATATTAGATCGCCACCATCTTTTTTTCCCAGTTGTCACATGGTTTGATTTCCAAAGGATCACACAAGTCACTACATGTGCTTGTTGATGTTGACTATCGCTTGGATTTACATCTTCATTGTGAATGAAATCACTCGGATGTTCTGGCAAAATCACAAGGATAATGCGTAGGACTCTTAATATATATCTTGTTATTCACATTGTTGATTTAGCAAGCTTAATTTGACAGTGTCCTAATGAGATTTATGGATGATCTTTTTTGGCTTTTACTTGACACAATAGTGCACTTAGATTTTTGTGATCGGTGGCTGGAATGAGTTCACCTTTTCAATATCAACTAACTCGGAGTGAGAGAGTTGATAGAAATGTGTGAATCTCCGTGAGTTTTGAAACAAAGTCTTTCCGACTTTGAGTGGCTGGGAAGGGTTGTGCATAGCGTCACTGGGTCCATGACTGTCTTCAATGTCGGACAACATCTTAGTGTTTCCGACAGTTTATGTATTGACCCGGTTTCTGCCTAAGTGTATGGAGGGCTTCTTTCTTTTCACCCTTTATCCCTTCACATTTCTTTTTCATTCTTTAACCCCTTCAATGCTTACCGAGACTTCATAACTAACACTTGTTGGGTTTGTTCTAGTGTTAGCTCCATCTCAGTCTGCATTCTTCCCTTAATCTCACTTTACTCCTTTTATCATACCTAAGGACTTCTACACCTAATGTAGATAACCACTGGGTAGATCCCTCAGGTTATGGTAAGGATCATTGGATTTGATTCCCTATGCTAATCACCTTATATCTCCCATTAATTAAGAGTACAGGGCTCTGGTCTTTTAAGTCTTTCCATCGATGATAGTATTTGGAACAAAATCATTGAAAATGTTTAATCAATAGTGTTTTATATAAATATCATAAGGTTTACACTTTGACGAGTTTATCATTATCACTAAAATGCTCCCCTTAACATGTGCACTCGTAATAGTAGTACATGCTAGGTGTAGTAGTGCATTAGTCAATGTTAATTGTGTTCCACATCTTTCAATACAATGTTAGATCCAAGTTGAATACATTTTATCCCCTTATCAAGTTTGTAACCCCTTGATATTTTAAGATATCAATGGAGTAACCTTTGGGGAAAAAATGTTATATTACTATTCTATGATGGAACATTTTAATTGCTCCCCTCATATTTCATGAGGGCGATTATAAGTTAGTGCTGAGTACAATAATTTGAAATTTTTTTTTAATTTACTTAGAAAATTCTTGAAAATTTTGTAATCGAGCATTCCTTTGAATCACCATTTATGTCTACACTATATTTATTAACAAAGTTATTATGTACAAAGGTTTGACCTGATTGAATGAGAACATCATTGATTGAATCATATGGTTCTTTTGTCGCTAGTAGTAGGTTGATTCGTACAATATCTCACCAACGAAATTTATAAGCTCCTCATTACTTCTTTCTTTCAGAAATTGTCAATCTTGGATCTTTCTCTGTCCAAGCACTCTTTAGTATTGCTTCAACTTTCTTTCCAAGTTACAAAAGTCTTTGCTTCAAACTTTGAGTATGAAACAGATTTAGATACATATGTAACTTGAGCTTGTGTAGTTGGTGATGTCGGTGTTGATGATGTATTAGCTTCCTAAACCTGCAATCATTTCTTGTGTTAGATTCAGGAACTTTCTTGCAAGCAGCCATCATGAAGTCTTAATGTATAAAGCCCATCATTGTATATCCAAAGTGTACAGTTAACCCCTTTCAAGATTTTGTTTTACCCGCAACACCAAAGTCAATTAAGTCCCGGATGAGCGCATTTCTCTCTTCAAGACTTTTGATATATAAATTGCAACACCAAGTTTCAGCTAAGTCCGGAGGATGTCACAAATTTTTTCCCTATAAGTAGTCGATAATGATAACACTAGTCAACCAAGTCCCAAATGTAATCATTTCTTTTTGATATAAATACTAAATGATTTTAAGGAATCATCATACCTATGGTGTACCTACTTTTATCAAATACTTCTAATTCTTTTAAGAATAAGCTTAAGGATTGACAGTTTTAAAGAGCTTACTGATCAGAAAGAATAATAATAAACCCGTTTTTATCTATGCTTTAAATAATATATACTTCCAAACTTCCCCATAGGGAATTAAATGTTGCATACTGACTTAATGACGAGTTGTCTCTTCCAACATGAGTTTGAATTAAGTACAACCGAGATTCAAAAAGGCCTAATTTAAAGAAAGCATAACCTCAAAAGACAAAAGCAGCTACATCAAAAGAAGGCTTAGGAACACTTTCGAGTTACTATATCTCCTTCACCCTTGTTGGTTTTGACACTCGGAATAGCAAAACTTTGTTCGCACACATACTCGAGATCATGTTTTAAGAATATATAAGCTTAGATCAATCCGTGAGAATACAACTTCAAGGCTTTTTAAACCTTTTATGAAGTTATTTCCAAGCATTCACTAAGTCTTTTACAAACTACTGAGGTGGTTGGCAATATTTATCTAATTGTTGTTTAAGGCCTGAATTCACTCTAAAGTCTCAAATTGCAAATAAGTCCATTAAGATTTAAACAATTGACACTCTACAGCTCTTATAGTTAATATAAATTAACTCCCTTTGAAATATTATAACGTTATTATTCAAAACTTTATCCGTTTATTCCATGACTTATTTTGAAAGACTGTTTTAAAAGATTATTGGATGACACTTTCTCCCCCCTCAAATAATGACCCGTTTTCTATTTAAAGAGATGTTGTCATTGTTTGAGTGGTCGAATTGTCTTTGAAAATCTTTTTGTGATTACTGAAAACACTGATTCATTTTGAAGACAACTTTTTACCAATAAAAATAAGATTTCTCTTATTTTGACACATAAGCGCACTGACATGTACACGTATAGTTATATAGGAAGCACGGGTTGTAATGCAAAGTAATCACAAGCCTTTACATGGTATAATAGTAGGGACCCATACCGGAGAATAAATTTCCAGTTGAGAGGTCAAGTTTTCTTTTTGAAATACTTGCCTTTAAGATGATGACGGGTTACTATCTGAATAATTGAAAGCATTTGGCATGTTTTGAAAAACTTTTGTAAACTTTGCTCGAACTTCATTTTAGCCTCGTCCATTATGAATGGAAAATTCTAAGACCGTAATGTTATCGATTTTCAAAAGACTTGCCTTTAGTACAAATTTTTTTTTATTTTCCTTTTTTAATTTTTTCTTTGGTTCTTTAGTTTTTAATATTTTTTGTATATTGTTTTTTATAAAAGTTTCTTAAAAATGATAAAATTCTTTTTGGTTTTTTATGGTTTTATGTATATACATTATGATACAGGATATGTATAGGTACAACCACTTTATTCTTCAACTTACATCTGCCAATTGTGTTCAGAGTCTCGGCGGTTTAAAATCAGCATTCCCAGCTTGTTGATCAGGAAATTCAATTCTTTCTCGGCCATGAGCTTTTTGTGAAGATGTTACGCCAGTTTGATACTACGTATTGACACAAAGTTAAGTTCGATACCCTTATCAACGTGCTCCTTGATAATGTGAATCTGAGTCTTTATGCTTTGATCTGGAATGTTGAACGTTGTTGCCTACATAGGCATAATGTCCTTTTTGTTATCACAGTTACATTGGATTTTTGTATTAAAACACAAAGCAATAGTCGGTAAGCTGTGTTCTCATCAAAGGTTGAGCAAAACAGATGGACAAAGTAATCTTATCAGCTTCCGTATGGATATCGTAACGATTTTCTGCAATTTTTGATGGACCAACATGATAAGTTTATTTTCAAATATTTGCTTCTAAAGATGTGCTACGGCTTGTATCTTGACAACCAGCATGATCCGCATCTGCAAATGATTATTTAGAGAAAATCGGTATGAATCCTTCGGATACTTTAGGCCTCTGATTACGGTTCCTTTTAGATATCGAAAGATCGTTTGTTATTGCATTTTGTGTGCTTTTAAGTAGGCCGAGCTCGATACCTGCACACATGCTATAGAAAATTGTAAAGGTACAGGTCTACTGGCTGTGAGATAAGGAGGGTACTGACTCCTATCTATCATGATAGTAGTGATGGATCAATAGCTTTCCCTTCTTTATCCTCATCCAGTTTGGATTTCTCCACCATGGGAGTATCCACTTGGTCACAAGAGTCAAAACCGTATTTCTTTAAGGATTCAAGGGCATATTACCTCTGGGACTTTGCGAAATCTATAGTCCTAAGAAAAATGAGATTTTGCCCATCATTGACATCTTAAATTTAACACATTCGATTTTTAGAACAATGGTCACCAAATTTTAAGTGTAGAGGCAGGCAAAGATGATATCATCGACATATATTTGTACTAGAAGTAGTTCCTTGCCGTCTCTGCATATGAATCAATGTGCGGATAACACTGAAACCTTTAGAGAAGTCTTGGATATCAGGAACAGAAGACAACATGTCATACACGCGCGTGGAGCTTGTTTCAATCCCATAAGAGCTTCTTAAGCTTGTACACGTGATTTGGTTTATCTTTATCCACAAACCCATCCGGCTGGCTAACATAAACTTCTTCCCGCAGATTACCATTCAGAAATGCAGTCTTCATATCCATTTGGTAGACTACCATGTTCATATGAGCAGCAAACGTGAGAAAAATCCTTATAGCCTCTAATCTTGCAACCGGAGCAAAAGACTCTTCAAAATCGATCCCTCCTCTTAACGGTAACCAACAGCACTAATCCAATCTTTGTTCATATTTATACCTCCCGTAGTTCATCTAGTTTCACGTGTATATCCACTTCAAAGTAATAACCATAACTTTATCTGGGGGGGTACGAAGCTCCATACTTCAAGGATGTTCTAACTCTTTGAGTTCTTTCTTGATTGCTTCAATCCAGCAAGATTGAGTCAAATCATCTTTATTACGTCCTGGGTTCAACATACAGTGAGGAAAGCATTCGTAGTAGTAAACCGAAAAGAGCTTGCTACATGTAATTGCAGCCTTTGTAGAAACTGGTTCTAGCGAGTTCTTCTATTATATTTTCAAGTGGATGATCCTTATTCCATTGTTATTGTGTTCAGAAATTTTGGTGGATCAGGAGGCACATTTGTATGAATAGAATCCGATGATGAAGATTAATCAAAAGGAACTTTTAGAATTGGAATACCAAAGTACGGATCATTACCCATACGTGCAACTTCAATATCATGATTGTCTTCTTCAACATCATTAGGAATGACGGGAGGTTGGGTAATCGGTGTTGCTGTTGTTTTGATGAGTTACTTTTGGTGATGTTGTATCTTGGTCAACTGTAGTTGATTAAGGTGAACCGGTTGATACAGCGGGTACCAGAGCTGCTACTTCATCAATTAGAGCAACGACTTTAGGGGCTGGGTGATCAACACTAGGTGGAGGATTGAGTAATTCGTCGAACAACGGTTGAAACAACATATCCCAGTCAATTCTCGAAGGTGGTATAAATGGTGTTAAAGAGGGAGGGTTTGGCACGAGTCCTGAACTGTTTGTTGCAAGAGTCATTTCATGAAGTGCGGGTCCTGAACTACTGTGTTCAGAAGCCATCTCAGTCAGCTCATCAAAATCTACATGAATTATCTTAATGATTCGTCTGGTATGTCGGTTGTAAATTTGAAATGCTTTCTTCGTGGGGACTGCCAGAACACAATGAAAAATACCAATAATCAGACTTTGGTTGTATACTTGCCCAAAAATTCTACACTATCATGCATTGCATAGCCAGAGTGGGCACCCAAATACCATAGGAAGAAAGATAAGTCGGGAGTTTGTATGAAAAGCTCATTTGGTGTTATGCCGTGTAACGATAGGCTGTATGAATGGAACGTTTTTGAGTGCAAACATGCGGTAGCCACTGCTTCAGCCCATAGAAATAATGGAGCTTTTGCATAAATTAACATTGTGCGAGCAGCTTTAATTACGTTACGATTCCGTCTTTCAATGACACCATGTTGCTGTGGAGAACGAGCTACAGATGTTTTGTGAGAGATACCAACCTTCTCATAATATTCACGCAACGTGTGATTAACAAATTCAGTTCCATTATCTGTTTTGATGCGTCGAACAGGTACTTTCAGCCACAGTTTGATCATCTTAAGAAACTTGATTATGAAATCTGGAGCTTCATCTTTTGACCTTAGGGAACTTAAAAACCATGTGAATCGTGGAATAATCATCGTCATTGAAAAGGATGTACTTTTTTCATTAAACACTTAGCAAACACGCATTGGTCCACAAAGATCCATGTGTAACAGATAGAGTTTTTCTTGATTAGTGTCTTCAGATTTAGGTTTGTGGGGTTTCTTCTTTCTCTTACCCATTTCGCATGCAGAACACAGATGGTCCTTTTCAAATTTAAGCTTAGGGAGACCTCAAACAAGACCATGTCTAGCTAAATGGTTGATTGCACCAAAGTTTAGATGAGACAAACGTCGATGCAATAGCCAGGACCTTAGTCTTTGTGGCATTGAAAAGGTCATATAGGATGAGGACGTCATCATGTCTCCAAGAGAGAGAGTATACAGATTGTTGCCTCGAGATCTAGTCAATAAATTAACACCTTCTAAATTACGAATGAAGCAGGTGTGTTGACGAAAAGCAACCTCAAGGTTCGAATCACAAAACTGCCCAACGGAGAATAAGTTGTGTCCAGTCTTCCACATAGTTAAACACCTTAAATATCGAAACATTTCCTAATCTGATAAATCCTCCATATCCCAAAATCTTTGCCACATGATCATTTCTGAATTTGACTGTACCTAAAAATTTGTTGACGAAATTGGTGAGCTGAGAGCGATCTCCGGTCATATGCTTGGAGCAGCCGGAGTCCAAATACCAGAGGACAATTTGGTACGAACCTGCATTCTTTTTATGAGAGGAAGAATGGGAACATTGGAATTATGGATCCCAATATTTACTGGGTTCTTTCTTGTTAGCAGATACGATTGATGGAAACCGTAGATTTGCTATCAGGAAACTTTAGTTTTAGAGTTCCTAGGTTACCTTGAATAGAAGGAATGTTTACAGAGGTTTAGATGTTTCATTATTAGAACCAACTTGTTTCCTAAGGGCGCTTCAGTAGTATGTGGTTATTCATAGTTAACTGGGCAGCATTTTCCTAACAATAGTGAAGGTTACGAATTGTAGGTCTCTAAATATATCCAATAGTTTTTAAACATCTTTCTTGTTGGTTTTCCAAAACTTTTCTTCCTTTGTTTGCTTTCTTAGCAGATTTAGATTTTTGCATAAACGAGCAGCATTCACATTATTGATATAATCAAGAACACACAAATCATGATTATCAGAACGCATGCAACCATTACACTTAACACATTTAAGTTCAAAATTAGCATTAAGCTTGGAATGCTGCACATGAGAAGTTCCTTTGGTGCAACAACATGATCTTTATTTTTCAAACTAGATTTAAACTTTCCTCGGTAGGCTTCTATACTTTATTCTTTGAAGTACTACTTTGTGTTTGTAGTATCCTTTCTTTCTTTGTATTGCCTGAAGGCTGTGATCCGCTAGCACTAGTAGATGGTTTTACTCCTGTAGAAGACAACATAGGTTTGTTAGAAGCTAGGTTGATGTAGAGGCCTTTTTTGTGATTGTGTTTCTTAAGGATGTGTAGGGTCTTAGTGGAAATCTAAATCTTTTTGACTTTAATCATTGGGTCACAGCCGCTAAATTGTTCTCCATAATTGTTGAGACTAGGGCTGGTTTTACTGATTTTTTGTAAGCAAAAATCCTGAATAGTTTAGTATACTTACAGGCAGATTATAGGGGTTGGGTATAAGGGGATAATTTTACTTGAATATGATCGACTTGCTCAATACAAAAATGCAGCTTCTTCTGAGCTGTGCTTAATATAGGCAGAGTGAGCTGACCTTTTGTTCAACAATTTAGGGGTTATTGGTTCCGTATTAATCTTTGGATCACTAGGATGATGTGTAACTTTATTATTAGCTAAATCTTTTCCTTTGAGTTTCCTCAATTCATCCTTGAGAGTTGTAATTACACATAACTTTTTATTTGAAGCAAGCATATTAAATCTGAAATTTTCTCCATAGACTTTAGATTGACTTGATTAGTTAAGTCAGCACATTGTTCTTTTGATCGAACACGTGCTGGTTTAATCGAGTCATAAAGTTGCTTATAGGTCTGTTTCAAATGCTCATTCTCAGCAATAAGCTTTGTCAACCTATGATTCCCTATTCAATTATTTATGGTTTCAATTTTCTCTTCTTAAGTCTTGTTTGGATCATTTCTTATCCATATTTCCACTAAGAGATTTAATTCTCTCTTTCAACTTTTTTATAGACCATGTATTTTCTATTGGGAATGATAGCTTTTAATTAATTTTAATTCAAACAATTGATCAAAACTTGGAGCACTGTTGATTTGAAATAGAAATTGTTTCCTTTGAAAATTTCCTGATTAAGTTGGGTATCAACTTCTAACGAAATGCACATGTTTTTCCTAAGTGGTAAACCCTTTTGAACAATTTTAATCGTAAATTATCAATTTTCTAACAAAATCCTTTTGAAGCTCGGTCTCAAGTTTGAGACACTTTTCACATTCATTCACATTTACAAAGGCAAAATCCATAGAGGAATTTACAATCAAGTTCACAATTTCTTTGCTCATCACTTGTACCAAGAGTCGTTCATTTTCGTTCAAAAAGTTGATTCGTTGTTAATAATCAAATGTTTTTGACTCTAAACGGATGTTGTTCACAGCCTGTTCCATTTGATAGAAAGGACATTTTAGACTGCAAGCAAGTTCATCAACCCAATTGTGGTTGGAATGCTACTAAATAAGTCCTTCAGAGCTTTTAAAAATGGACTTATTTCATCCCTAAAACAAGCTTTTGTATGTTCTAACACGTGCCCTTAGTGATAGTTGTGGGCGTGGTTCATTCTTTGACTACCACATCAAAGTTAGCAAGATGGTATTTAAGTTTCTTCAAACTCGTATTCACCATGCTGACTTTAGGAAGTTCTTTAGGAATCTCAACATTCGGTGGGTCTATAAAAAAAAGATCAGGGTTCTGAGGAATTTCAGTAGTGTGTGACCAAAAGGCATTGTTCTAGAGATAATTCAGTTTATGAAATACCGGTGTTTCAAAATTTTATTAAAGTTTTATGAGCAAAGCATTACGAAGGTGTAGTATCTAGTGTTGTTCTTTTCTTTTCTTGCATCTTATATCCGTAGATTTTAAAATTAAAGCATTTTTGAAATGACTCTTCTTCTAGCAAGTGTTAAAGGTCGCTTCTGTGTCAGGGATCACAATAGGATTGGTTTTCCGATATTTTATAACCAACAATATAAAGACATAGGTTCCTCCTGATGAGCTTTCTTTAGATAGAAAGGATTTTGAAAACCTTAGAGCTTGTTTAGTGGTATTATTATAGAAAATATGAGGGTTTCGTCAACCATTGTGAAACTGTTTATGCAGATTGGATCTCTTTGAAACAAATAGTTTTTATATAGGTGTTTGATATGCTTTTCTTAAAGCTATTTCACCTATCCAAGGTTTATAGATTCTTCTTTCTGAAAAATCATTTTTGACAAGTGTAATGTTTGCAATAAAGAGTCCTTTTTCTTTTTAAAAATGTTCTAAAGAGTTTGGTTGAAGATGAGCAATCTCTACAGACTGTGCACATGATCTAAAACATTATCTTGTCTCTTTAAATCAATGTTTTAGTCCTTCTTTTAAACATTTGGACTTGTTCCTTATATCTTTCATAGCTCAACAGTTTTAAAGTATCATCTTGACCTCTTTTTATTTTCCAGATTCGTCTTGGTACAAGGAACTACCTTGGGTTTTTTAGTTGTTTAATCACTATGATAATATCAAATCTCCTTGTTGTGCAGTAGAGTTTTAGAATTTGAACAGGCTACCTGTTGTGATTAAATCAGTTACGAGGTATAAGGAATGATATTGCTATCACTGATTCTTTTTGTATCTGACATGGTTCAACAACATTTGACTGTTCAGAAGGACTAGGCATAGCATGGAAACAAAACTTGTTTTGTAATAATATTATTTCACATTATTATGATTGTGTACACTCAGAAGGCGTCTGAACCATAGTGAGATAACATTCGCATGAGAGCAACTTTGTCAGTGTTAAGTTCATCACAATTAGAGTTATATGCATCCAAATCATCAGCTTGATAAGCAACATTGTGAGTTATGACAGTCTGTGTGGCTTGACCTTCTGAAATTCTGGATCTGCCAAAAATACGAGTTCTTCCTCATTGTAATATTTGACAAACTTACTTGAGCTTGACCAACAACACTTAATCATTTAAAAACCATGAATCATTCCATTTTCCTCTTTGGTTTGGGTGCACTGTATGGAATGTGGCACCTTCCTCTTTGCAGTTGTATAGGATAATTATTCTTTGGTTTTACAGAATTATTTCCATTGAATCCTGGGAGTATACAGTCCTTTGAAGTACCCGCAGCTACAGAAGTTTGTCTCCCCTGAATTGGTTGTAATGTTACTCTTCCATTATTAATGGTAGCTTGTTGCCTAGGGTTTGACGAGTTTCTCAGCTGGTTATTGGTAGTGGGATAACGGGAAGTGACGACAGCAGTCAAAAATGACATCATGTGATTGATGGCATCAATGGGATCATCACCTTTCTAGAACACTGGAACAATTAAACCTGATTCTTGTTGGGAAAATTCAGATTGTTGATCAACTGAGGGAGGATATTCCAATTGAGGTATAGATGATGATGGAGAATAGATGTTGTGGTGAATTGATGACTGATAATCATTGGATGGATAAGTGATTAAAAGAGGTGTTGATGATTGATGAGTTGAGTAGTGTTGAGACTGATAAGGTGAACCATACTGTGGAGGCTAATATGATGAAACTTATGGTTTATAATTGAGTGTTTTGGCTCGTGATATTCTCTTTCCGTGTTTCTTCATTAGTGTGAATTTTGATGAGCTAGTTTGATAAGGGGAGAATAGGTTCATTTGTAGAGTTGCAACCAAAGCAAGTGGGTCTGAATTGCGTTCATGCATTAAACGAACCTCATTTGCATGAAATTCATGTTGTCCCAAATAAGCATAAAGCTGATCGATGTTGGTTGTGTGCAAGTCTCGAACCAGTTTGACATCTGTCACAAATTTGTTCCAGTTTCATGTTGCAGATGTTCATGTCAATGAGTAGCAGTGAAAATCTCAAGTAGAAGTCACGAAGTGATTCCCCCTTCTTATAGGCAAACTTATCGAAAATTCATATCATTAAATGCGTACCCACTCCCCTTTCCTGTTTTTTCGTCAATGAAGTTCCATATGCATTAGAAGTTGAACTCTTTCTAAAGGTCCTTGTTGACTTTATGATTGCTAACTAATGCATAGACTTCTGGTGGTAATCCTTAGAGAATGATATTTGTTGCCTTGACATCACAATCGGCTTGAATTGCTTCCGTAGGAGATAACTCAGAATATTTCTTTGGCCTTGTCACTCCATTTTCTTCAATTGAAGGCCAAATAAGTGGACCATTTTCGACGGATTCAAGGATCATTTGTCGATGTTGTCTATTCATCATGTATAACTCCATTCTGCTTTTCCAAGAGTAATACATATCCTTTTCCAAACAATAGGTGGACGATTGTCAGCACCCCAAAAGAATCGCTTTGTCAGAAAGAGTCGTCAATTAAGAATTGTGTATGTTAAAGATTACTTGGTTGACTTGGACGTTGGTAGAAAGTTTTGTTTGTTTATTTTTAAGTTGTCTTTTAAGTGTTTAATTAATGAAAAAATACACGGGATTTTACAAATTTCTTGTCAAAAACCGAGGAAACAATTGAATGTTTCACTGTGATTTTACAAGCAAACAAATTATACGTTATAATTTTAAAACTTGGTTATTCAGTTTCCCTCAAGCCAAGTTGTTCGTTTTCCACTTCGTCGAGTTGTTCGGTTTCCACACAAGTTGAGTTGTTCGGTTTTCACACAAGTTGAGTTGTTCAGTTTCAACTAGAGTGCAGTTGTTCGGTTTCAACTAAAGTGGAGTTGTTCGGTTTCAACTAGAGTGGAGTTGTTCGGTTTCAACTAGAGTGAAGTTGTCCGGTTTCAACTAAAATTAAGTTGTTCAATTTCCACTGAAGTCAAGTTGTTCGGTTTCTTACAGTAAAAACAAGTTTTTACGGTTTTCTTAATAATTCAAGTGTTCGGTTTTCCTCTTAAGACCAGTTGTTCGGTTTCATACACCAAATCGGATGGTTGTTCGTTTTACACTTAAGACAAGTGTTCGTATTCCCACTTAACGAAGTTCTTCTGTTCCAATTAGAGTTCGGGGTGTTAGGTCATTTCTGATTCTTATTTTTTTTTTGGGTTTTTTTGTGTGGTCTTTTGGATTATCTAGGTTGGGACAAGTGCCAGATGGGGAAAGGGAGGGTGGGTCTTGGTTTGTGGGTAGTAAAGATGGTATTTAGTGATTGTTTTTTTTCACTTAGTAGAGATTAGGGTTCTAGATCGGTGATTGTGAGTTTATTGTTTTGATAATTTTGGTTAGTTGAATATCTTCTTCTTTAGTTAGCTTTAGTATCTCTTTAATTTAAGTGTGACAGAGTAGTAATTAGTAGATTGAAATTGTAGATATATAATATGTGTTTTACAGTGAATATCTTTTATATTAGTTAAAGTTCAGATAGTGTAGTTCTGAGTGTCAAGTTTCTTCCGTACAAGGTATTTATTTTTTAATATATTCTTTATTTCCATATTTAATATGAGTAGCCCAAAAATAGTTTTAAAAGTAGGAGAAATGTGAACATTTTTAGTATGTTCCCCAAGTTCTTAGGCACAAAGTATTTTCTACTGTATAGTGGAGAGGGGATACTTGTTTTATATCTCATTGTTCTTCGTTAGATAAGTTATTTTCGAATTCTCTTTCTAGAAAGTAGTTTAAGTTTTCTCTCCCTGTTGTTTAACGTTCCTTTTATCATAGTTAGTTAGTGATAACGTTTAGTGAGTTTGAGTTCTTATCTAATTTAATCAGTGAGTGAGTTAAATCCTCCAAATTTCCAAGTCTCCGTAGTCAGTGAGTTGTTTGGTTTCCCTTGAAATGAGTTGTTCGACTCAGGTTGTTCGACTTGAGTTGTTCGACTCAGTTGTTCGACTCAGTTGTTCGACACAGTTGTTCGACTTGAGTTGTTCGACTTTAGTTGTTCGACTTCCACTACTACGAAACCCAAAAACTTAAAAACACAAAAAGGCACCCTTTTGATGATTGTTTTGCCAAGAAAATAATTGTACAACTAGTGTGACTAAACCTATAGAACAAGAAAATGAAAAACTTTAAGGTTTTTTAAGTGAAATTTAAAATTAAGATTTTGCTCTTTTTAAGATTTCGAACACAGTAAATGTAACAAAAAATGATATTTTTCTTGATTCTAACTTTGTACACTTTATCTTAAAGTTACTAGATCAGATTTACAAGGTCAATAATCCATTTAGTGTACACAATTAGCTTTGGAATCAAATGAAGAAACAATAAGGATGATTTTAGGCAAAAGCCAACGAACCAAAAGAAACACTTAAACACAAAAACTAAGCACACCACTCTATGGCTCTCATACCAATTGAAGAATACAAGTAATCTTTGATATGAAATAGGAAGGAACTTAGTGATAGAAAGTGGAAGGATGGATGTATTCTAGAGAGATAAAGTAAGAACATTTAATTCAATTAGCAAAGTGAGAATACAAAAACCAATACAACACCCTCTCAAGCTATAGAGAGGGTATTATATTATAACTTAGTTTGGCCGGCCATGGGCCTATTGATTGGCTTACCATGGGCCTTGGGCCATACTAGCTTAATATGATTAACATATCTAACTACGGGCTTTGACTAGTAAATATTGGAAGTGATCGAGACTTTTCTTGATCTTAACATACTCACAATATCATGATTCCAGCCGGAAACACAGAGGGATTACCACGTGATATTCCACTAGTTTAGTGTTAGAATAGTCCTTAGTATGTACAAAAGGAGAAAAAGTTAGAATCAAGAAATGTGTCGACTGATATGGAAGTAGCACTGGAAATAACCCAAAAAGGTGTTAGTTATGAAGTCTCGTGTAAGTGTTGAAGGGTTGAAGAATGAAACAATGAAATGTAATGATAAAGGGTTGAAAAGAAAATAAGCCTCCATAAAACTTAGGGCAAGAAACCGAGCGAGTCAATTACATAAAATTGTCAGAAACCCAATAAGGTGTTTGTCTTGTCTTGACATTGAACGATGCAGTGACGCTATGCACTAACCCTCCCTAGCACACCTCAAAGGTCTCTCTCAAACAGACTCTTGTTTCATTTTTCACAAAGATTACATGCATTTCTATCGACTTTCTCACTCCGAGTTAGTTGATATTGAAAAGGTGGCAATCTGCTCCAGCCTACGATAACTAAAACCAAAGTGCACTATTAAGTCTAGAGCGTCAAAGAGTTCATCAATAAATTTCTTATTAGGGACCACTTGTCAAAATTATTGCTTGCTATCTCACACAATGTGAATAACGAGAAATATACTAAGAGTCCTACGCATTATCCTTGTGATTTTGCCAGAACATCCGAGTGATATAATTCACAGTGAAGATGGAAATCCTGCTTGAGTCAACATCAAACAAGCTCATGGTAGGTGACTTGTGCGATTCTATATGAATCAAACTTGTGACAACTGGAAAGAAATGATGGTGCGATTCTATAAGAATCAAACTTGTTCCAGGTTATGAATTGACGATTGATGATGAATTTTGAAATGATTAACACTCTCGATGTGTCACAAAACCACTTTAGTAAAGTGTACGGTCTGATTTGATTTCATAATCAATTTTTTATTTCAATCGGTGAGATAGTAACTCACTGGTTCACTCTTATCGTGCTGTCTGCTTTGAGACGTTCCGATAATGAGAACATGCTGAGTTTGATGAATCTGATACACATGTGTTAGAAAGATTCGATACTTCAGCTAGAAATCCTGTCAAGGAGATTCTTCTTAAATTGAATCTACCTGATCACAGGTCGATCCTCACGGATTCGAAGGTTACTCCAACCAAACACGGGCAAATGACAAAGCCATATTCGTCCCCCCGCTTTATTGCTAACTGTTTTAATGCAGGATACTTAAAGATAGAGGTGAAGGTACCTGATTCCAGCTGACTCACAAGATTCATAGCCACATGCTCATACCTGACCGACAAACATAAAGACATCATGAAAGCTCAAGTACATGTTTCAAGACTTCCGTTACTCTGATACCGAACGTCTTTCTCGAAGTGACAAAGTGTTAAAGTATATGAATTTTTAGAAAAGATGCAACATTAAAGCTTGTCAAGTCAATCAAATCAAGAAAGGTAATGATGCAATGTCGGTCCAGAAGTCACAAAGTTCAACAAGGATGGCAAAGTTTACAATGATGGCAAAAATGACGATTATGCTTGGTTCGATGATTCTCAAGGTGTTCAAAGATCACATTCAAAGATAAGATAAGGAACAAGCTCAAGACCTAAAGTCTATGATCACTACATCAAATCACAAGTTAATGATTGAAGTTAAAGACTACGAGCACAAGACTAAAGTCGAAGCATAGTATGCTAAGTTTAAATTTTTGTAAATTGGATTGACTTCCCTTAGGGGGAGATTGTTAGGAACAAGAAAAATGTCCTCACGGACACCGGTCTCTGACAATATTAACTAGTCAAGCCCGTAGTTTGTTTCATTGTTTTGATTATATGAGAGAGTTAAGGGAAGTGGGTGTTTTCGTGCTAAGCATACCCACCCCACCCTTTTAATCTTTTTAATTTCTATTATGGCCCAAAGGCCCATGGAAAGCCTTATAAGGGCCATGGCCGGCCAAATAGGGGTATAAATACACCTCTTCATGCCTTGGAGAGATAGTTGGGTGGTTGGTTGGTTGTATGTTTTACATTTTCCACTTAATGCATTTCATGTTCTCTACTTTCTCTCACTAGAAAATACATCCTTCCTCCTACTTTCTCTCTCTAGTTCTTGGTTCATATATCAAAGATTACTTGTATTCTACAGTTTCTATGCTATTATATATGATGTGGTAGAGTAATGCCTGTAATGCAGTAGGTTTTTAAGGTTGTTCATAGAGATGATTTAGTTTAAAACGTGGCTTGCCTTTTTTTCAAAAATTGATTTTGTTTGTCTGATATTCTCTGTGATATGGTAGGGTAATGCATGTAATTTAGTAGGTTTCTAATGTTGTTCATAGAGGTGATTTAGTATAAAATGTGGCTTGGTATTTTTTTCCGAAATCAATTATGATTGTATGATATTGTCTGTAATGTGGTAGAATAATGCATGTAATGCAGTAGGTTTCTAATGTTGTCTGTGATGTGGTAGAATAATGCATGTAATGTATATATAAATGTGATGCAGTTGTTTTGAATGCTGATGCAGTTGTATTTCATAATATGATGTGGTATAATATTGACTGTAATGCAGTAGGTTTATAAGGTTGTTCATAAAGATTATTTTGTTTGTGATGTGGTATAATAATAGCTGTAATGCAGTAGTTTTATAAATTTATGTGATATTATAGTAAAGATGCAGTAGGTTTCTAAAGTTGTTCATAGAGATTATTTTAGTCTAAAATGTGGTAGAGTAATCCTTGTGATGTGGTAGAGTAATGCCTGTAATGCAGTAGGTTTCTTCGGATGTTCATAGAAGAGATTATTCTAAAATGTGGCTTACCATTTTTTTTAGAATTTGATTGTGTTTGTATGCTCTTGTCTGTCATGTGGTATAATAATGCCTGTAATGCAATAGGTTTCTAATGTTGTTCATAGAGATGAGTTTATAGTATAAATGTGACTTGACGATTTTTCCCTTCTGAAATGAGTTGTATTTGTATGCACATGTCTATCATGTTATAGAATAATTCCTGTAACGTAGTAGGTTTCTAAAGTTGTTCATAGAGGTGATTTAGTCTAAATTATGGCTTGATGTTTTTATATAGATAATTTCGTATGTGATGCGATTTTAATGACTCTAATGTAGTAGGTTTATAAGGTTGTTCATAGAGATTATTTCGTCTGTGATAATAATGACTGTAGTATAGTAAGTTTTGTCTAAGATGTGGTATAAAATTATTGTAATGTAGTAGGTTTATAAGTTTAAGTGATAATATAGTAATGATGCAATAGGTTTCTAAGGTTTGTTCATAGAGGTGATTTAGTCTAAATTATTGCTTGACATTTTTATATAGCTAATTTCATCCGTGATGTGGTATAATAATGATTGTGATGCAGTAGGTTTATAAGGCTGTTCATAGAGATTATTTTGTCTATGATGTGGTATAATAATGACAGTAATGCAGTAGGTTTCAGCTGTGATGTGGTATAATAATAACTTTAATGCAGTAGGTTTATAAGTTTATGTGATATTATAGTAATGATGTAGTAGGCTTCTTTTGTGATGTGGTGTAATAATGATTGTAATGCAGTAGGTTTATAAGTTTATGTAATATTATAGTAATGATGCAGTAGGTTTCTAAGGTTGTTCATAAAGATTATTTTAGTCTAAAATGTGGTAGAGTAATCCTTGTGATGTGGCAGAGTAATGTCTGTAATGCAGTAGGTTTGTTCGGATGTTCATAGAAGTGATTTAGTCTAAAATGTAGCTTGCTGTTTTTTTCAGAAATTGATTGTGTTTGTATGCTCTTGTCTGTCATGTGGTATAATAATGCCTGTAATGCAGTAGGTTTCTAATGTTGTTCATAGAGATGATTTAGTCTAAAATGTGGCTTGATGTTTTTTTTTCTAAAATCAGTTGTGTTTATATGCACATGTCTGTCATGTTGTAGAATAATTCTTGTAATGTAGTAGTTTTCTGAAGTTGTTCATAGAGGTGATTTAGTCTAAATTATGGCTTGATGTTTTAATATAGATAATTTCATATGTGATGTGGTATTTTAATGACTGTAATGCAGTAGGTTTATAAGGTTGTTCATAGAGATTATTTCGTCTATGATGTGGTATAATAATGACTATAATGTAGTAGGTTTTGTCTCTAATGTGGTATAATAATGATTGTAATGCAGTAGGTTTATAAGTTTAAGTGATATTATAGTAATGATGCAGTAGGTTTCTAAGGTTTGTTTATATAGGTGATTTAGTCTAAATTATGGCTTGACTTTTTATATAGATAATTTCATATGTGATGTGGTATAATAATGATTATGATGCAACAGGTTTATAAGGTTGTTCATAGAGATTATTTCGTCTGTGTTGTGGTATAATAATGACTGTAATGCAGTAGGTTGCGTTGTGATTGGTACAATAATGATTTAATGCAGTAGGTTTATAAGTTTATGTGATATTATAGTAATGATGTTGTAGGTTTCGTCTGTGATGTGGTATAATAATGAGTGTAATGCTGTAGGTTTATAAGTTTATGTTATATTATATTAATGATGAAGTAGGTTTCTAAGGTTGTTTATAGAGATTTTTTTACGGCATATGGAAACTTACAAGGGTTGTGGTATTTTTAGGAAGAGTTAAAGAAAGAAGGCTCAAGTCAAAGAGGACAAATCCATCTGTTGTGAGAAAAGTACACAACAAAGATGATTATTAAAAGGCGGAATTCTTGGCAGGCGCAAAGGCATATAACAAGCTGCAAACAGTATATTAAAATACTCAAACTCCAATGATACACCCAAATTAAAAGAAAGAATGGTGCCAAGGATTATAGAACGCGTAACAAGGATTCTCGGATGATACTTATAGATAATTATAAAATAATGTTTTATTACTACTGAATTACTTTTGAATGTGGGATGTTTTAACACCCTCATAAAATCACAATGCAGCAGAATACCACTTTGGGGTGCTACTTCATAGTATAAAGTACAAGTTACAGAAAACGACCTCAAAAGAGACGTTAATAAAATGTCACATTCGATTAAATTTTCAGAGTAAAATCAGATCCCAATAATTTATAATTTAACAAGATCACAAGTTTTTAAACGTGAATCAATTTGTATATTTAAGGAAAATAGTTATCGAATGTGAAGAAAACCAAGTCCTTGAAGTTTTAAATATACACGCGGACTCTCGTATTGCTCTACATGTCAACTAGCAAAAATATAAAAACCTGTAGAAAAGAAAATACATGCAAAAAAACGGTCAACAAATAATGTTGGTGATTTCATTGGGTTTAAGTTAAGAATTATGAATTAATTCATAGTCAATTTTTCAGTAAGAAAGCTAGCGCTAACAAAACATTTCAAAGTATTATTTCTGAAATCCAAGTAGTGATTCAATAAATCAAGTAATATTCAATAGTGGACCACAAGGTTTAAGATCAGCCAGCGACAGTATTTCAAAGTATAATTTAACATTACCGCATTGAGCTCATGACACCGAAACCTTGACAATAACGCATATCAAATGCAAATACAGTTGCCCCAGTAACTTGGGTTATTATTGCCTCATTACAATCGCCCGTTAAAAAGGTGCTCGAAAGAATTCGATTCAGACCTCGGACGGGGTTGTCAAACCCAATAGATCTATTAAATGTACTAGCGTTCACCCCTACAGGGCAATTAACGGTCCCTTCAAGCACTTGTGTCCAATTTAAAACAGGTATATGTTCAAAACTCACAGTTTTATAAATAGATAACAATGCTTTCAAATCATTTAGTAAGCAATTTAAGCTTTAATAAATTTAATGATAAACAACCATGTATCAAACATATATTAGAAATCATGTGAAAAGAAAGTAAAATCTTTAGTAAAAACATTCATGTAACGCTTATGAAATTGGAATCAATAATTTTGCTTAGTAAAACAAGCATGTATTCTCATCCCGAAAATAGTTATGGAAACCATTAAAGAAGAAAAGATGGGGCTATGAGCTCACCGAGGAGTATGAAGACCAGAAGTGACATGGATCTTTGGACGAGCAAGAAGCGTCTAAGCACAACCTAAAAAATGTGACGTGGCTTAGAATGATAAAGATGATCGATACGTAAAAATAAATCGAATGATCACGAGATATGTTTCCGAGATATGCATGGCATTGCATTATAACTTAACCAAAGTATTTTTATCCCCAAATTGGTATACAACCTGCACTTATACTACATTAAGTGTCTACAAAGTCTCGCTTAGCGATTCTTATCTTATTACTATGTGGCCGCACATTTATTTCTCAAGAAAAGGTGTAAAACTATGTTGCTAAATTTTTAGTCAACTTTACAAGGCCATATCTCTTAACCTATAAAAGATAAAAGGATGGAGCTTTCACCCCTGGAAATATACTTAAGTCTAGTTTCTATAACATTCGGCCTTTTAATCAAACCATTTACCAATCCACGGGAAATGAGTTTTTACTAATCATAACTCAAAAACAGAAAGTTCGTTGAATTTCTAACGCTTACAGTTTTAGCCATAAATCCTATTCGATAATAGCAATCAAGTTGAATTTAAAGAGAGATGAAATATTATGATGTCTAGTGTTTAACCATATTTAAAAAACCTAACACTTTTGTGCAAAAATCTGGAGTTAAATCCCTTTTTCAAATAGTAGTTCAGAACTGACTAGTTTCCATAAATCGCTCATATCTTACTCATCCGGAGGAGATATGGCTCTAGCTAACTCGACACATGTACTTTGAATTTATTTCTACAATCCAATCAAGTAATGCAGATCTTATTAGACCAAATGTTTGCTGCAATTAACCCATTTATACTGCTGGTCTGCAGCAGTCCCAAATTTTCCTACCAAACACTAATTTTGACGTATTTTCCAAACCGTGATATCTATTAAAATGAATACACTTAGAGAAGTTAGATTAAGATGTATACTACTGATATTAGCTTTCCTATCCCACATTTTAGAGTATTGACCTAGAGATTAACTCGTTTTCCAAACGATGTTCCGAATTTGACTAGCAATCGTAAAACGGCCATAACTTCCTCATCCGGAGGAGTTGATAACCCATCCAATTCGCCACATGAAGCTTAAGACTATATATATACAACCATGTAATTTATTCATCGGATCCAGGCCAAAAATTCTTAGTAATATCCACGTTTTGCTACTGATCTAAAAATAGTCCCTAAAACTACCTAGAAATCCCATCAAAACTTATCCAAATCACCAATTATTTACTTGCAATGCCATAACATATCCTAATAAAATATCTCACACATCAAAACATGATGTTCGTGATCAAACCCAAAATCAAACAAACTCAAGAACATGCATCCTTATAAAAGATGAAATCAAACACATGCATACAAAGAAAAATTAAATCAATAGAAAGATGGAACAAGAGGCTTACAAGCACAATAGAATGGAAAGAAAAATCAAAACAACAACCCCTTGGGTTGTGTTCTTGCTGCCGTGAACAAAGAGGACCAAAACCGAACCCAAATCTTGATTTCGTTGCTCCAAATCTTGATTAAACACTTATTATCAAACCCTTGATACTTTAATTGCACCCAATTAGATTAAAAACCCAATAATCAAAAGTTTAATAAAATCATGAACTTTTTAATACTTGATGCATGATGAATTTTAATGGGAAAGATTGATGGGGTTTTATGTAGGAATGATATTAGAGTAGGATGGAAGAGATTTAATGATTGTTGATGGTGATTTTGGTGTTTTTCTTGTTGTTGTCGTCGTTCACAGTAAGAGGGGAGAGGGAGAACACGTATTTTTTTGATATACTGTGATTGTGTGTGTTTTTAGAAGGGTCAAACCCTTATATACTTGGTCAATTTGACTAGTTAAATTCTAAAGGGGTGTTTGGCTGTTTTATGGTGTCAAGAGGGTAAAAGGGGTGTTTGGTTTCTAGTTTTGTAGGAGCTAATTAAAAGAAAAGGGGTGTTTGGTTTACATGTTGTGTTTATAAATTATATTTTTATTTTTATTTTTATAAAACATTTATACCACAATATTTGTTTTAAAACACTTAATTAAAATATTAAAAATTGTAAAAACACTATTTTGACGCGGTTTCGGCCAAACGCGGATAAAAGTCGAAAAGTATTAAAATTAAAAATAAATAAGCTCTCGAAGCTAAAATATGGAATTATTGAATTCTCAAACGTTAAAATGGACGAATATTCAAGGCATGATTCGAAACTAGCTAAAACTACGATTTTCGTTAAAACGGCTAAAAATAAAAATAATAAACTCCATAAAAATTGGAAATAGAATTTAGAGTTCGGTTTAAATATTGATCTTAAATTCGGGTTGTTAAAGTATCTACCCCTTTAGGGAGCGACGTCCCGGCGCTCAATTCGTCTGAATCGTCTTCGGTTAAATTGTGAAGAGATGAGGATATAGACAAGTCATCGTCGAGGTTTCCAACGGAAACTAAATGAGAAAAAGTCAAAACATCAAATATATGCAACGTGCATAAGCGAACGGATTGAATGTCGCGAGAATCCTTAAAAGGAAAGATAAAATACATGACTCGAAGAAGAAGCCATTGGAAACGAGGAATTTAACAAGTCGTCAATTCTTGGAAGCGATTAAGGGTTCATTACTATTAGCTTATCAAGTTCGCCGCGGTCGATACAAATTCGGAAAAATCCATATAACAAATTATGAGTCGAAAGGAGTTCATAGCCCAAAGAATGATTCGTACGCACGCTATGTCGGATACACATAAGCCCACTCATTTATAATTTGTCACTTACAAAAAGAGGCGTCCCAATCCTTGTAAGTAATAATTTATAAACTTATGGTTCGGCGGTTTATAATTTCCTTATTCAAATGAAGAAGCGTCCCAATTCATTTCAATAAGACGATTATAAATCATCCTACTTAAGCATGGCCGACACAAAACACAATATCAAAACAATGTTACAATAAGTAAAAAGGAGTGTCTACTTGACGGCATGATTCTTCAAAATCATAAGAAGTAACAAGAAGAGTAATGAGACGTTAGTCCATCATGTTCCAAAGGTAAGTGCCAAAAGACGGCACGATCCGAGGTGACAAGATAAAGCCGTACTCCCATCAATTGGAAGATTTCAAAACAATGGATTACAAACACAACATACGCGATTCAAAAGCATAAGAAGAGTGTTCGGACTCGGAGTCGAACAATAAAATAACTAGTGGAATTGACAAAGTACACCGAATGTCAATATTATCAAAAAGGAAATAAAATAAAGTCACGTTAATGTTTCGGAGATCACCGCATCGCTCATAAAATATCAAAGAAAAAGAACTTATTAAGACTTACCATAGTACTATACACATATGTAGGTAATTATCATTACATAAACATTTCTGCCCTTTGCAATCTGACTTAATGGACCTATATTTCAAAATCCGTAATAGGTATAAACGAACGGTTTTCGCCTTAAACAAGATGTTAGACTCTAGTTTACTGAGATTACAAGATAAATACTCAAAGTGTTAAGATCCTAAGTGAAGTTATCATTTTACCATCATGTGCCAAATCTGATTATTTAAAACGTTTTCTTGTTCTATCGTTTTTAGCATAATTCCCATTTTATAACTCCGTTTGACCCAAAACGAAAGCCCATGTTTAAGTTTATCTAAATCCTACAGGTTTTAATTGGAAAATGGGGCACTTAATATGAAAATATTGGTCTCAAACTCATTTTGAAAATCTGGGCACAATTTATGATTAGTTTGGCCGTTCTAGTCGTAACTCATTCATCCGGAATAGTTACGGATTTATCCAAAGAACCACATGGTCCTCATATGTTTTACCCTTCACCCATGTAGAAACCCAGTAGCCTCCAAGTCAAATAAAATTAGTTATAAGCCTAACTATCTGCATTACAAATTATGGGTACACACTAAGTTTGTTTCCACGGTTTTGGTCGTATCTCGACCATCCGGAAGAGTTGGCGTTCCATCCAACTCGCCACTAGGACCTAACATATTAGCCTATTCATTAATGCAAAGATACAGTAGGATTTAAGCCAAAATTTTCCCATTAAAATACCAACTTTACTCGAAAGTTCCAAAAATAGCCGAAAGTAACCATAAATAGTCAACACTTATAGGAATTACTATTATATATATAGATGGCGGTGATCCCGAAGATAAGCGTAAGAATTTGAGAGGAGAGTAGCTCACATGTGTACGAGTATCCATATATAATACTAGTATTGACGTTCGAGGAAGAAAATAAAAAAACAGGAAGTACGCGATAATTAGAATGGTTAGCGTATATATAACCGACCGATATAAAGAAAATAATATGACGTCATAAGATAGATGTATGAGAGCAAAATAATAACCAAGCATTATATATTCATTATTAATATAATAGAAATAAGGATGCAATGGGGAGCATATAAGTTACCTGGAGCAAACGCGCGGATATCGGACAATGGTGAAGGACTCTTAATTTTTTTCGAAAAACGGTTATAGTCTAAGGTTTTGAAAACGACCTAGTTCGCTATAATGAGTGCTCTGATACCAATCTGTAATACCCCCATAAAATCACAACGCAGCGGAATACCACTTTGGGGTGCTACTTCATAGCATAAGAATTCAAGTTACAGAAAACGACATCAAAGAGACGTTAATAAAATGTCACATTCGATTAAAATTTCAGTGTAAAATTTGGTCCCAATAATTTATAATTTACAAAATTACAAGAGTTCAAAGATGAAGCATTTTGTATATTTAAAGTTAAAAGTTATCGAATGTGGAGAAAACTGAGTCCTTGAGTTTTGTTGATATCCACGTGTCTCGAATGCTCCCAAAACTCAGTTAACAAGATATAACCTGAGAAAATACATGCAAAAACGTCAACAATAATGTTGGTGAATTCATAGGTTTAAGTAAAAACAATATTGAAATAAATCAAGTAATATTTCAGTAAGAAAAGTAGCGTTACAACATTTAAAAGAATTGTTTTGAAATCCAAGTAGTAATTTAATAAATCAAGTATGCTTAGTAGTGGACCACAAGGTATAAGATCAACCAACGACAATGCAATGAATACAGTGTCAAGTAACAGAATTTTCGCATTGAGCTCGTGACAACCGATCCCTTGGACGAGAAAATATAGTTTGTCCTAAAAGATTTGGTATTATTGCTATATACCAACTTCCAGAATAATATATCCGTTTAAGAGTGGGTGTTCCAAAAGGATTTAAACCCCGAACGGGGAGTCACCCCATAGTACTATTTATTACACTAGCGTCTACCCATCACAGGTAGTTAACGGTTCACGATATTAGGGTCTTTAGCACTACGTACTCCTATGATAATTCACAATAACGGGTCAAGAATACCCTTCAAGCACTTGTGTCCAATTTAAAACAAGTATATGTTCAAAACTCACGGTTTTGTAAATAGATAAACAATGATCTCAAATCATTTAGTAAGCAATTTAAGCTTTAATAAATTCAGTGGTAAACAACCATGTATCAAACATGTATTAGAAATCATGTGAAAAGCAAGTAAAATATTTAGTAAGAACATACATGTAACGCTTATGAAATTAGAATCAATAATTTTGCTTAGTAAAACAAGCATGTATTCTCATCCCGAAAATAGTTATGAAAACCATTAAAGAAGAAAAGATGGGGCTATGAACTCCCCGAGGAGCATGAAGACCAGAAGTGATATGGATCATCGGACGAGCGAGAAGCGTCTAAGCACAACCTAAAAGATGTGACGCGGCTTAGAATGATAAAGAAGATCGATACGTAAAAATAAATCGAATGATCACGAGATATGTTTCCGAGATATGCATTGCATTGCATTATAACTTAACTGTAGTATTTATATCCTCAAATTGGTATACAATATGCAATTATACTACATTAAATGTCTACTAAGTCTCACTTAGCGATTCTTATCTTATTACTATGAGGCCGCACTTTTATTTCTCAAGAAAAGGCGTAAAACTACGTTGCTGAATTTTTAGTCAACTTTACAGGACCTTATCTCTTAACCTATAAAAGATACAAGGATGGGGCTTTCACCCTTATAAATATACTTAAGTCTAGTTTCAAGAACATTAGGCCTTTTATTCAACCCATTTACCAATCCACGGTAAATGAGTTTTTACGAATCATAACTCAAAACAGAAAGTTCGCTGAATTTCTAACGCTTACGGTTTTGGCCATAAATCCTATTCTATAATAGCAATCAAGTTGAATCCAAAAAGAGATGAAATTTTATGATGTCTAGTGTTTAACCATATTTTAAAAACCTAACACTTTAGTGCAAAAATCTAGATCTAAATCCTTTTTTCAAACAGTAGTTCAGAACTGACTACTTTCCGTAAATCGGTCATATCTCACTCATCCGGAGGAGATATGGCTCTAGCCAACTCGACACATGTACTTTGAATTTATTTCTACAATCCCATCAAATAATGCAGACCTTATTAGACCAAAATTTTGCTGCAATTAACCCATTTATACTGTTGGTCTGCAGTAGTCCCAAATTTTCCTACCAAACACTAATTTTGACGTATTTTCCAAACCGCGATATCTATTAAAGTTAATACATTGGGAGAAGTTAGATTAAGATGTATACTACTGATATTAGCTTTCCTATCCCATATTTTAGAGTATTAACCTGGAGATTAACTCGTTTTCCAAACGATGTTCCAGATTTGATTAGCAATCGTAAAACGGCCATAACTTCCTCATCCGTAGGAGTTGATAACCCATCCAATTCGCCAGATGAAGCTTAAGACTATATATATACAACCATGTAATTTATTCATCGGATCCAGTCTAAAAATTCTTAGGAATATCCACGTTTTGCTACTGATCTAAAAACAATCTCTAAAACTACCTAGAAATCCCATCAAAACTTATCCAAATCACCAATTATTCACTTGCAAAGCCATAACATATCCTAATAACATATCTCACACATCAAAACATAATGTTCGTGATCAAACCAAAAATCAAACAAACTCAAGAACATGCATCCTTATAAAAGATGAAATCAAACACATGCATACAAAGAAAAATTAAATCAATAGAAAGATGGAACAAGAGGCGTACAAGCACAATAGAATGAAAAAAAAATCAAAACAATAACCCCTTGGGCTGTGTTCTTGCTGCCGTGAACAAAGAGGACTAAAACCGAACCCAAATCTTGATTTCGTTGCTTCAAATCTTGATTAAACACTTATTATCAAACCCTTGATACTTTAATTGCACCCAATTAGATTAAAAACACAATAATAAAAAGTTTAATAAAATCATGAACTTTTAAACTTTTTAATGATGCATGATGAATTATAATAGGAAAGATTGATGGGGTTTTATGTAGGAATGATATTAGAGTAGGATGGAAGAGATTTAATGATTGTTGATGGTGATTTTGATGTTTTTCTTGTTGTCGTCGTTCACAGTAAGAGGGGAGAGGGAGAACACGTATTTTTTTTGATATACTGTGATTGTGTGTGTTTTTAGAAGGTTCAAACCCTTATATACTTGGTCAATTTTA